>APFE031506993.1:9155-38103 GCA_000404065.3 Pinus taeda | reverse complement strand
ATGTTAAACTCTCAAAATGTGAATTTGGAAAAACATCTCTGAATTATTTGGGTCATATAGTAGGGGGTGGTGAATTGAAAATAGATCCCTCTAAGGTGACAGTCATTGTAAACTGGCCTAAACCCAAGTCTTCTACAGAAGTGAGAAGCTTCTTAGGGGCAGCACAATATTGGAGGAAGTTCATTTCTAACTTTTCTGCGCTCCAAAAACTGGCAGTATATCGGGGGCATCCTTGGGCAGTAAGAGGATTTGGAGAAAAATGAGCAATTCCATTCAACGCCTAATGAGTGGCAGGTGGAGGAGAGAGAAAACCGTCGCTCATCACATGCTAACAGTCGAGCAAGTCAGCCATGCGAAATGAGCGAATGATGTTGGATCTGGGGGCTCCAGATCTAACAGTTGAGAAAGCGCCCTATGAAAGAACCGGATTTGATAGGGGATTAAGCTGCGAATTATAAGGATTTGAGGTCCGATTTGACCGTTGAGGTGGTGGATGAGTCATTTCCCGACGTAACCGAAGAACCGAATCGATGAGGAAGAGCTGGCGCAGTTCGCAAGAGGACAAGTGGCCACTCCCTGTGAGCTGATAACCATGACGCAAAGACAAGGAATTCCAAGTGAACAGCAGCAGACGACCCGACGGAGGTGGAAGGGGAATCGAACATTCATGAGATCAACTGGCTTTAAAGCCATGAACAACGAACACAAAGAGGGGGAGAGAGAGGACACCGAAAGAAAAACCAAAGAGAAAGAAGATGAAGGCAGAGAAAAGAAAAGACAATGAAGCAAAAAAAGTAGAAAGACAAAGGATCAAGTTGACCACAGGCAGTGTCGAGCACCAAAGAGCTTGAGAGATTCAAGCCATTCCTGAGGGGGATCTGTCGAGAATCGAGTACCTGATTGGGCTCCTCCCATTAAAGACCAAAAAGGTCAAGTTCTGGTAAGGAAAAGAGTTTGTGTACTCTAGTGGCTTGGGGGATCCAAGAACCACCCTACCAAACATTGTTCTGTTTCATGAGACTCAATTTGAGCTCCTCATTGTAATTCTCTGCTTCAAAGGCACAATAAATGAAGGCCACCACTGAAAGCTGGACCGGAGACATAGCCCTGGAGAATAGGGTGAACTCCTTATTAATTATTGTGTTCTTGTATTTGCTTACTGTGTTTCTCTGCTATTTTCCATATTTCTAGTGTCTATGTATTTCGCAATCTGATCGATCTGTTGCCTAAAATAACATAGACACACACCAGCACATGAGTCTGTAATACCTTCATTCAATAATTACGTAACTGAGGTCACTCAAGGGTGATTTTTAGATCATTGATTGAGCCTTTCAGGCTGTTATCATCAAGATTACATTGTTGGTAATTACCCCTACTATCATCGTTATTGTCAACCATATGATCATTATTTCCATCCCCAAAGAAATTTGTAAGTATTTCATTAAATCCTTCTTCATTCATTTCATTTTAACTACCATCATCATAATTAAGGATATGTGGCATGTCATCAATTTATGCTAATCTCATTAGCTCTTCAAATTTCTCACTTGGTAGTGTTCTCTTCAATCCTGCTCTTTTCACCCTAGTATGGTTTAAACGATGGTTTGGATCATCCCATGCAAATCTTAATAACCCAATTTGATCTTGGGTATTAGTAAGCGTATCATCATTATCTTCTAGCTATCAATAAACAGAAGCATTATTTAATGTTAGGAAACAATTGGATAAATCATAAATGCATTAATTTCAAAGAAATATAATCAAATATGTCTTAACAAATAAAAATATAAAATGTATGAACACACACACACACACATATATATATTGAATAATGGAGGGTAGGAAAATCCATGAAGCTATTGGGGTTGCAAAGGAATGCCCCCATAGTTTAAAACTCTGAAATCGAAAGGGGTGGTCATAAAACTAGATCTTTTAAAGGCATATGATAGAGTAAATTGGCTCTTCTTACGTCTTTTGCTGACTCGTGTGGGATTTTAGGTTCCTTTGATCAACTGTATTATGCATTGTGTTATGATTGTATCATTTGTAATTCTTATTAATGGCTCGCCCTCTTCCTTCTTCTCAGCCCAAAGTGGACTTCGACAAGGTTATCCACTTTCACCTTTATAATTCCTCCTTATTGTGGAAGGTTTCAGTCAAATGTTGTTAGAGGAAAAAGGAAGGGACTCCTTTGCGGGTATATGTGTTGTTCATCTTTTATCCATCACCCATCTGCTATTTGTAGATGATATCCTTATTTTCTCCGAGGGCATGGTATGAGACTTGGTTACTTTACAGAATATTCTTAGACTTTTTTGTAAGGCTATAGGGATGGTCATCAACAATAATAAGTCCTCGATCTCTATCTTCAATCTCAGTGATCAAGTCATCCATCAGACCAGTACAATGTTTCCTTACAAGATCGAGCCTATAGAATGAGGTATAAAATACTTACGCTTCCATTTAAAGCCAAATAGTTATAGGAAAGGATATTGGAGATGGTTGATCTCTAAGTCAGAGAAATAATTAAAAAACTGGAGCTTCATATGGTTATCTCTTGTGGGCTGGTTGGTTCTGGTTAAGTGAGTTCTCGAAGTGATTCCTATTAATTGGATGCACTTGGCTTGGATCCCTAAAGAAGTGTCGCAACAAGCACGCCCTCTATGCTTTAAATTACTTTGGGCAAGATCTTGAGAAGAGTTTATGCTCCCATGGGTCAATTGGTCTAACATTGTGGTGCCCAAACTCCTCGGAGATTAGGGTTTAAAAAACATCTTCCTATTTTTTCAGGTACCGACACCAATATGTGATTGGAGACTTACTGACTCACATAATCTATTGACCAAGGTAATCTCCCAGAAATGTTAAGCTTTGTATTCAGTGGAGCAATGGATTCGAATTCCTCAATATTCAAGATCCAATATTTCAATGGTTTGGGGAGTTGTTTTAAATTCCTTTGAGGTGATCTTTGCAAGTTTGGCATGGAAAAATTGGATCAGGTTCTAAAGTATGTATAGGCATGGATCCATGGGTTGGTAGTGGTAACAATCACATTCTTTCTCCAACTTTGATAGTATGGCTTCGAAAGTGTGGTTACAATGGATTGGCCCACATTATCAACCCGACATATACTTCCATTTGGTGTCAAGGGTGGTGGTCAGCTATTACCCTTGAACTTGTAGGGGGGCTTTGTAAGGAATGGGCTACATTTTTAAATGCACCTCACACAACACATATTTGATTCTTGAATGAATAAGATGCCCTTGTTTGGTCGGGTAATTCAAATGGTGTATACATTCCCAGAGATGGCTATATTCACTTAAATATCTATGCACAAGAAGCGTATCCAATTTGATGAGGGCGGGTGCTTTGGCCTTCCAAATTTCCTTCAAAAACATTTTTTTTCTTCTAGTCTTTTCTCATGGGTAAAATTCCCACTTGGGATAATATGCAACGATGACATAAGATCAGTCCCAACTGGTGTAGCTTGTGTCAGAATGTTGATGAGACTATTATTCATCTATTTTCTCAATGGCCATTTACAATATAGGTTTGGTTGACTTGTAGCAATGTCCTGGGGGAGTTTTGCAGATGGGAGGGTGGCTCTTTTGTCGATATTTGGCATGGTTGGGTTGTTAACAGGGAAACTTATATGTTCAAAACCTTGCCCCTAATTATTTCTTGGGGCATATGGTTGGCTCGTAATTGGGTCATTTTTTAGGGACACTCTTTCCTCCAAGGCCCAGACCACAGCCGACTGCTTGGTTATTTTGGACCATTACCCACGACCCATCTGAGGGTCAAACTTCGGGAGGTGCTAGTGAAAAATTTGGATTGCAACCTACCTTGGGGATTTTTTTACGGGGCCTCATAGGATGAAGGGGAACTTTGTGGTGGGGGATTCATTCTACATCTATCTGAACATGTGTTTTTTCATATCAGTATGGGCATTGGGCAGGGAACAAATAATTGAATTGGACTCCTAGAGTGCAAATATTTGATTGCCTTTGATGTGGAGAAAGGTTGTGACCAACTTCAAATTTTTGGGGACTCTCTTATTGTGGTAAATTGGGTTACTATTACTCAATCTTGCTACACAGTTTTTTTTTTCTCTCATAATTGTTGATATATTTTGATTAAAATTTGGTTTTGTTTCTATGACTATTAATCATGTTTACAGGGAACGAAATAGGATTGTTGATAGGCTTTCCAAAGAAGGCTTGCTCTTGGATCGGGGGCTTTGAAAGGTGACGGAATTTAGAGGGCGAGCTCCATGGTAGTATTACCATCGTCCTTTTATTCAGGAACCTATTCTGGAGGATCTTGGTTGATTTATTCAGTCATGTTTTATGTTGTATATATTTATCTATAGGACTCCTTTATATTTACTATTTTGTTTAGTTTCATTTTTGCAGTAGTTCCTATACTTACTGGGTCTTACCATACAAAATTGGGATATTTTTGTAGTTTTCATGTACAGCTTACTATTTTTTGGGCCATTGTGTTTTGCGGTTATGACTGTAGTTTATTTTTTCCTCTCATGGGAACATGATAGTTTCCTAGGAATGCACAGAAGAGTGCATATACAAAATGTATTTTTTATGTTTCTTAAAAATGAATGAAAATATGCAATTTTTTTCGAGGAAAAAAATACAATAATTTAAAATAAAACACAATTTTGCCAACATAGTTTATGAAGCATCAGTCCACATTGATTTATTATTCTTTGGTTTTCTACCCTTAAGAACATCCTTAGGGAGACCTTGTTCTTCCCTTTTCTTTCACGTAGTAGTGTGTTTTAAGAAGGGATAATTAATCAATAACTCATCCCCAATGGTAAGGTCCATAATAGCCTCAACCATTATCAATATATAAACCTCTCTTTCCATATCCACATTTATTATTTATAACCTCAACAAAATGACAATTCGGTCTTACAGTAGCGTCCCTTCCCTTACTACTATTTATAAAAACCTGCAATATTTTTGTGTGTGTGTGCATGTCCATCGATATACATAAGATGATCTCTATTCACTTATTTTCCACTTTCCAATTGGATACTATGTGTATAAATATGCAAATTTATACCATATGCTGACATGTTATGCTTATATTATGCTAGCATTCTCCAATCACCATTGTAATATGACATACTATAATATGGCATTAATATCATAGTGGATTTTTGTGAATTTTTCTATGTTTAGATCCCACATGGACATGTTGTGCAATGAAGAGGCCTAGATTTGCTCCATGAATATTTGAGGGTCGTGCCATGTAGTTGTATCCCCAAAATTGAAACACCTCGTACACTCTAGGTACTAGTTGATTATTGGGCCAAGTGCAATATAGTTGATGATCAAATGTCTCTTTGTAAATTGATCTCAAACTCAGGGATAAGTCATCATCTCCATCACATTCATTCTCATACAGTACGTAGCCCACCTTCCCCTTGTATTTAAGCAAATTATACATCTTTAGACATGTTCTTGTTCTAATTATTTGTTTTCATCAATTCCTCATCTTCTGAGCTAGTATATGTGCACATATTTTTGTTAGATGTATCATTAGATTAGTGAGCATTGCCCTCTAAGCTAGAACTCAGTGCTCCAGGAAAATTTAAACCAAGAAGTTTATCTTGTAAGTAATGATTAAGAAATAGAAAAATTATTTAAATAATATAAAACATTGTATAAAAGAAGAATACATATTATTTGTATCAAATTGGAAATTTCCTTACCACAATTCCTATTGAATTCAAATCGATTGTAGGAGACATACAAGCCACTGGAATGTTAGATGATCCAAAAATAATTTATTATCATAGGTTATAAAATTGAAATAAAATAATTATTAATTTAAGAAATTAAATTAATAATTATTATTCTAAAATGATTAATTATTTAATGGAGACAATTAGAAATTAGTATATTGTTGTAACAAGATATGACTCTCCAAATGTGTCGTATCTTAGGCTCTATTTTAGGAGATTAGTTAGCTAGTTGATTTGAATAGCATTTAATGTAAATGGACACTTGTTATTTAATAAGTGATCCATAATTAGAGGTAGTTAGGACATGGAGCTTATAAATAGCTCATTGCAAGAGCGTTTGGTTGTTCGGGTGTAAACTCTTGCAAAATCAATTATGTAATTGTTTTTTTTTTCTGATTAATAAAATTACGTGTCTGAGGACACTTCTGCCATCATTGTGGTATCAGAGCTCCAGTAATGCTGCAGTAGATGTGAGGAGGAGATTCTAGCTGTACAAATTTTTGGAAAACTCCTTTGAATTGTTCAGTGAATGTTGGGTAAAAAATTTGTCAAATTTTTGTTTAAAAGAGAAGAAATTTTATTGATTTTAGATTTTGAAATCTGAAAATCAATTTTTTGAATTATAATCAAAATCGTTGGGTCTTGAATTTCTATTATTTTCTGCCTCGTCAAATACCACATATTTTACATCTCGAACAAATGTTGTGCGGCACTATCTCCTAGGATCAAAAGCAATGGGTTTATTGTTAAATGGCCTTGTCCAACACAAATTGGAGATTACGTTCTCTGCGTAGAAGTTTGAATTTTATTGGCACTGTGTGACTGAGGAATGATCAGCGCAAGGAGGGCTGAATCACAAGCGGTCTTTTGTATCAACCTTTGAGAATTCGATTTCCAGCATAGGCAATTGATTGGCGCATTTCAATTAAAAACTAGGAAGTTTGTTTAAATATCATTGCAGAGTAATAGTGTTGGGTGCAGCATATTTGAGACGCTACAACGTGGAGTTAAATTCAAGGTATGAACCAGCATTGTTTACCAGATTAAATGAATGCGTTGAAGATTAAATGAATGCGTTGAAGATGTATGAGACTGTGTTAATTGAAGATTGATGCAGAAGTTATTGAAATTAATGTTATGAGGGCATTGTAGCTGACAGCGAATAGATCGATTTAAAAGGTTGTCTAGAAATGAATTTATATATGATTTCTCATGGCGTACTCCCTTTGTGACCTTTTCATCAGTTTCTACCTATTTTTGGCTTCTCTATTCAGATTGTGGGGGCGTCCAACACGATTTCATCAGGCTCCTCAGTCTCCGACTATGGCAGTTTCTACTGTCACAGCCCATCGTTCTTCCTACTATCATTCAGACTGGCTGATACTAGCATTCAAACTCGCTGAATTATATGGATTGCACAATCGCTAAAACTGAAACGTTGCTCCCTGGGCTCTCTACAGCACGACAAGGGACTGGAGAAAAGTTGGAAATTGGATATAACTATTTGGGTGCCTCTAATAGTCAACCAAATAAGGATTCGATCTGAAAAGCTCTTCAATCAGATCATCCAAATCATAAAATCAGATTTTCTGATGCAGAAAAATTTACAATCTCACAATTTTGATATTGTGGTGGTATTTTGTCGGAATATTATGTTTTTGGGGAGATTTGGTGATTTTTTTAAATTTATTGTTTGTGGAGTAATAAGGTGTTTTGTAAATTTTTGGAGTAATAAGAAGTTTTATTTGTAATTTGTAAATTGGAGAGATAAGGTGTGTTGGGCAATTTGTTTTAAAGAATTTCTTTGGTATCATCACATTGTAACTCAAAGTAATTTTACTTTGAGGGGGGTTAATTTCTTTTTTACCATATTGTGCAAAAGCACCATTGTAAAAAGTCAAATTTTGAAA
The DNA here is from genome assembly GCA_000404065.3 of Pinus taeda. NCBI lineage: Eukaryota > Viridiplantae > Streptophyta > Pinopsida > Pinales > Pinaceae > Pinus > Pinus taeda. The sequence continues at coordinate 30,417 of APFE031506993.1, read as the reverse complement.
GTTGCCTTGTAAAAATTTGAGAAATTGACTAGAGCCAAGTGCAAAACTCAGTCAATTTTCTCCTGTTTTGACGACTATTCGAGGGTCAAGGCCAAGCCCCGATAGATCGTGTTGTTTTTGCGTGGTGTGTTGTATTGACTATCTTGTCATTTCTGTTCTGATTCTTGGTGCGACGCTTCAACGCTAAAATGTCTAAGTTGATTAATTTGTTTTCTGATTCCGACAAACTAGAAGGCACCAAATCTTATAAAACATGACATCGTCTCATCGAAAGCACGCTCATTTACAATGAATTATGGCAGGGAATATGTGATGGAGATGTTAAGCCAAATAAACCCACAGATGCAGCTGCACTAGCAAAATGGGAAATCAAGAATGCTAAAGCCTTAGCTCTTATTAAATCGTTTGTGAATGATGAAATGTATGTCCATATAGAAAATGCTATAGATGCATGGACTGCTTTGAAAACTTTTAAAGGCCTCTTTGATACTCAGCATGAATCAAAGAAAGTCGATCTACAATTAAAATTGTTGCAACAAAAATTAACTGAAGGCGGTGATGTTCTTGAATATCTCTCAAGACTTAAGAATATCAGGCAAGAAATTATTAATGCTGGTTTTCCCGCAATTGATGATAGCTTTATGGTCACAATTGTAGTTGTTGGGCTTCCTTCTTCCTATACGCATTTTTTAGAGACTCTACAAGTAACTAGGAAATTAGAGAAACTAAAGTTTGATGAGCTTTTTGAAATGTTGAGTCAACATGATAAAACTTTTGGGAAGAAGAAGAAAGTTGGTGAAGATGTTTTTCTCACAGAGGCCAGCACTAGTAAGTCATCAGCAGATAGTTCTCGAGGAAGAGGCAGAGGGAATCAGAATCAAGCTGCACATAATCGAGGACGAAGCCAAAACAGAGGAAACAATTTTGACAGAGGAGGAAGAAATAATTTTCAAGGTAGAGGAAACAACCAAGGAAGAGGCAATTTCCAAGAACAAGGATATAATAATCAAGTTAGAGGACGATCTCAAAATAGAAGTCAAAGCAGAGGCAGAGGACAATCTTCAGGAAGAGGAAGAGACTTAAGTCAAATTGTGTGTCGAAGATGTAACAAAGTTGGCCATTATGCTGAAGATTGTTGAACGTCACTTAATAAAATTCCCAAGTTTCAGTAGCATTCAGCACAATTTGCAAATGATCAAGATGAAGATAACTCAGAATATGTTTTTACTTCCTCACCAGCATCACAAATTTCATCCCATCTTAGAAGTGACTACGAAGATGCCTGGGTCTTGGATTACGAGGCAACTCAACACATGACTTGTCGACGTGATTTTTTCTGGAATTTTCAAGATTGCCAACTTAATTCCATTTTTCTTGTATGATACAAAACATACTCCTTATGGAAAAGGCGTAGTAAAAGTTTTTCTCCCGGGTATTGGAGAAAAAATGATTTCCAATGTATGGTATGTACCAAGTTTCAAGAAAAATTTTCTCTCTTTAGTCACGATTCGACAAGCAGGACATCAGGTGATTATTGAAGATGGTTTAGTGAAGATTAATTCAGTGAAACAGAACTTGAAAATAGTCATAACAGGTTATGAAGATGGAAAACTATTACGGATGAAAGGGACAGTTATTCCAAGGCATTCTGATTTTGCAGGGGCAGTGACTACAAGTATTTCACCTATAAAACTATGGCATGTAAGATATGGACATTTGAATTTTGAGAGTCTTTCTCAATTGCAGAAACAAGGAATGGTTAAAGGACTTCCCACTTTCAAAAGGGAAAATGCAAAATGTGAAGCTTGCAATTATGGCAAACAAAGTCGAGAAAGTTTTCCAACAAGTTCATGGCGTGCAAACAAGCGGCTACAACTAGTTCACAGTGATGTTTGTGGTCCACTACAAACTTCATTTGGTGGTTGCAAATATTTCTTACTATTCATTAATGATTTCAGCATAATGACTTGGGTTTACTTTTTGAAGAACAAGTCAGAAGCATTTGATAAGTTTAAAATTTTTCGCCAACTTGTTGAAAATGAAGTAAAAGAAAAGATAGGTACTCTCAGGACAGATAATGGGGGAGAATTCACTTCGAATGAATTCAAAACTTATTGCAGTGAGAATGGCATAAGACGACATCTTACTAATGTTTACACTCCACAGCAAAATGGAGTAGTCGAAGGAATGAATCGCACTTTGTTAGGAATGGCGAGATCCATGTTAACATTCAGGAGGTTAAGTCCAACATATTGGGCGGAAGCAATACATACAACTGTCTACTTAAGAAATAGATCTCCAACTGTTTCTTTAAACGGAATCACACCTTATGAAGCTTGGTTTGGTTTCAAACCTCGAGTTAAACATCTTAGAGTTTTTGGGTCAGTATGTTATGCCTTAGTTCCGAAAGAAAAACGAACTAAGCTTGACTCGAGAAGTTTAAAATGCACAATGATTGGCTATTCTGATGAGAAGAAAGGGTATCGTCTTTTGACCAATGGAAAATTCATTGTGAGCGGGGATGTCATTTTTGATGAAACAGAGAGTAAGAGTGCTGAAGAAATTGAAAATCTTCTTCACAAGTTAGAAACTAAGGGGAGTAAAAGAAATGATAAAAAGCAAAGTCAACCAACTTCACCAAATTGGTATGAACTTGATTTTCCTTCCTCTGAAGATGAGTCATCTACATCAACACCATCATCTGGGTCTTCAAGCAGTTCATCCGCATCTCCAAGCAGCAGCAGTTCTTCTGACAGTGATTCTCCACATTCTTCACCTGAACGACGCACATCAGTTTATATTAATCCTCTTTACAATGATGGGGACTTTACAAAAGCACAAAAAAGTGAGCACCAACTTCCGAAATGGGCATTTCAACTTTTGAAAGATGTAAAGCCTGATGAACAGAATAAAACTGGCACCAGAAGAGCACATAGAAGTGAAGGCAATTTTGCCTTGATAGCAAATGATTTTACTGAACCTTCCACATACAAAGAAGCATTAAAACATAAAGAATGGCAACAGGCTATGGTTGAAGAATATCAAGCAGCAATTGATAACAACACTTGGAAACTTGTTGATTGTCCAGCAAATGTTAAACCCATAGGGTGCAAATGGGTTTACAAAATTAAGTATAATCAAAAGGGAGAACTTGACAAGTATAAAGCTCGACTTGTCGCAAAAGGTTTTGCGCAGCAGGAAGGCATTGATTATGAAGAAACTTTTGCTCCAACAACAAAATGGAACACCATCCGATTAACACTTGCATTGGCCGCTCAAAAAGGATGGAAAGTTCATCAAATGGATGTGAAAAGTGCTTTTCTCAATGGGGATTTACAGGAGGAAGTGTATATGACCCAACCACCAAGTTTTGAAGTTGAAGGACAAGAACATAAAGTCTGCAAATTGATCAAGGCTTTATATGGATTAAAACAAGCTCCCCGAGCTTGGTATGCAAAGATGGATGAATACCTTAAGAAAGTTGGTTTTCAACGAAGTGAATCTGATGATACTTTGTATGTGCGACAACAGGGAAAATATCTGGTAATTCTTGTTATGTATGTAGATGATTTGATCATTACTGGCAACCATGATGATCATATTGCACAGGTGAAAAAGGAGTTACAAGCAGGTTTTAAGATGACAGATTTGGGATTACTTCACTACTATCTTGGAGTTGAAGTCTTCCAACGTCCACATCATATTTTCATTTCTCAGAGTAAGTATGCCGGAGAGGTTCTTCAGCGTTTTGGCATGCAGGATTGCAAGCCTGTTCTTACCCCCATGGAGAAAAACTTGAAACTTTCAAAATTTGAAGGGGGGGAAAAGGTGGACAGTACAACTTACAGACAGTTGACTGGCAGCTTGATTTATTTGACAAATACTCGTCCTGATCTATCTTATGCAGTTAGTATTCTTTCACGTTTTATGCAGGAACCACGAGACAGCCACTGGAATGCAGCCAAAAGAGTTCTTCGATATATCCAAGGAACAAAAATTTTGGTCTTCTTTACACAAAGACTAAAAATTTTGTACTTTGTGGATATTCTGATGCCGACTTTGCTGGGAGTATTGATGATCAAGCATCAACATCAGGTTATTTAATGAATATGGGGTCAGCAGTAGTATCTTGGAGTTGTAAGAAACAAGCTACAGTGGCCACTTCTTCAGCAGAAGCAGAGTACATTTCAGCATGGGAAGCAGCATGTGAAATTGTTTGGTTGCGCCGAATTTTGCAGGACTTGGGTATTTCTCAGGCAGAAGCTACATCATTATTCATTGACAGCCAATCAGCCATCAAACTTGCCAAGAACCCAGTTTTTCATTCAAAGACAAAGCATGTGGACACCAAGTATCATCATATCAGATCTCTCATTGCCAAAGATGTCCTCAAGCCAGTTTATTGTCCTTCCGAAGATCAAATCTCCGACATTTTCACGAAACCTCTTGGAAGAATAAAATTTACTAAGTTCAGGGATGAACATGGTATCTGTTGTAATGTATCTTTGGATCATAGGGGGGAATGTTAGATGATCCAAAAATACAATTTTATCATAGGTTATAAAAAGATCACCCATATGCCAAATAGATTAATGTAATTAAACTTAAGATGAAATGCACATCTTAAATTAAGATTTAGTTAATAATTTTAAGTACTTTAGTTATGATTAGCTTATGATAATTGTATTTAAAAATGAATTGAGGGATAATCTTAAAGAAGACATGGAGACCTGTGATACAAATGTCAACAAGAAAAAAGGTAACCATGCCAACAAGAAAAGAGATAACCATGATAAAATTTACCCAAATGCTAATCAACATGCTTTTGAATGAAAGATCACCCATATGCCAAATAGATAATCACAAGATGCATTATAAATGCTAATAACAATTATAAAACTTTATTTGCCCATGATTATTCCACAACCAGATAAATGACAATAATACTCCATGCTCAATTAAATTAAAACATTAAGAAATTTTATACCAATGTGGATTTGTCATTCATAAGTGGTCATCAACAATGAAACAAGAATGATAATAACTTTATTTGTCCATGATTATTCCACAACCAGATAAATGACAATAATACTCCATGCTCAATTAAATTAAAACATTCAGAAATTTTATACCAATGTGGATTTGTCATTCATAAGTGGTCATCAACAATGAAACAAGAATGATAATACGAAAGGACTTATTTTATTTACCAAGTTTCCGATGACAAAAGAGAAGTGATGTGACTAGGAAAGAGAAGTGATATGACTAGGATTAACGAATAGGATAACCATATATCAGGGTAATAAGTTTATGACATTAGTGTACTTTTAGAGATCTTATTAGATATAAACTCATAGGTTATGAACTCACAAGAGGCACACAACGTTAGCTTCAAAGCCAGGTGTAAAGAAAAGCCTTCTACACAAGCAAAAGTAAGCCTTTATATTACTTCCGTTCTTATGGTTCCAAGTGACATAAATGGGCAATTGTAACAACAATGAGATAATGTTACGACAACAATGAATGTTTCTAATGCCAAGTATGTAAAACAATGACCAAATCTTATCCTTCTTTTGAGTTAGACTAGGGAGCAGAATAGTAAGAATGTACTTATGATTGTGATGTATTTCAGTCCCTTCTGTAAATATATATCAACCTAACAGTGACTCTTAAACAAGATGAGTCATAAGATTGCCCACAAATGAACACCAAATACAATGAAGGGAAAACAATGACCAAGATTAATGCAAAGTTGCTACTTGTAATACCACTGTAAGATGAAAACATACCTCTACAAATTGAGATCAGTCAATTGACTCAAACAATGAAATCAGTTAGCAAATGAGCAAGGGAGGAGAGCCATAACACAATTGCTGCAATTCTTGTAATTATTATGTGATGAGCCAGGATTAATTTCAAACGTCTTGAGATTGTAAATGCTTATTGAGTTCTTCATTGGTCACTTGTACATCACAAAAGCAAATTCATAATGACAAGAGAGTAATGTTGGATGATATATCAGTTAGAAATAGGTGAAATCATTAGCGCTGCAAACACAAATAACTATGAGACTATCAATATAACTATGAGACTATCAATAGTAGTAAACTATGCCACGAAAATCCCAGTGAAAGCAGAGAGAGAAAATGTCTAGGCTGGGAAAGAGAAAAAACAAAGGCTCCTTGTAATTCCTCGATGAGGTTGCAATGAAGATAAGCAATTCTACTATTAATCCACCATTCTTCTAACAACCAAATACCACAGATTCAAGGACCAATTTTGCACTAGGCCCTATAAGATAACATAGTTAAGAAAAATACCAACTCATAGTCAACAAGATCAGTGACCCAAAATGATAATCATGCAAGAATAAGGGGTTAAAGCACTTATTGAATTTTTGTGATTTAGGTCTGTATAACCTTCAAATCTCAGTGTTACTTTCAAACAAGCAACCCTAACTTGCAATCATAGTATTTATTAGTTTTGAAGCAAGTGAAGGTAGAGGCTGAGCATAAAAAAGGTGCCTGCAATCCAATTATACAAAGTTGTTAGACCTTGTGGCTACCCTTAAAGGCACCCTCCGATTGATATGAGGGCTTCAGAAATTTGCAGCCTTAAAAGAATTTCTGTTGAGGCAAAGGCTTCCAAAATGTAGATCAAAACCCTCTCTGAGGCCTAGTAGAGGCTCAAACCCTCGTGGCCCTCTAGAAGTGGGCCAAAGTGGGTAACGTCCTCAGGAAATTTGGCCTCAAAACCTTTGAGGGCTAAAACTGTTAGATTTGAAAACCCAAAAACCCTAAACGTCCATCCAAATTTATCAAAATAAAATAGGATATACATACAAGGAAGGGAAAACATACAAAGGTTAGAGTAAAATTATTTAAATTTACAAAATAGGAATACAAAAGAAAATAAAAATTACAAGGTTGGAAAATCTATCAAAAAAAATGAAAAGTTAGTATATATAAACACAAATTAGAGAAACTACTTAAAAAAATTAAACTACAAAATTAAAATTTTACAATTTTGGAATCTAAAAATTATTTACAAAATAAATTTAAAGAATAAAACCCCAAAACATAAAATTTTAAACAAAATCCCAAAACCCGTACTTAGAAGAAATTATTTACAAAATCTATTTTACAATATTCACAATATTTACAAGATCTATTTTACAATATTCACAATAAATTTCGAGATTTATTTAGCGAATCTATTTTTATTTGTACAATTAGATTGGAAATAAATGAGTAAAATAAGGGATTTAAAAATTTTGAGCCATGATCAAGAACTCTGCAAAAAACAAAACAATTGTTAGATAGATCTTGGAAATTTAACACAGTGGGCTCTTAAGTTTATGGACTTGGGAGTTCATTGGTCCATTTGAAGATTTCCTCTCACGCCCAAGATCAGAGTATTGATCAAGATTTTTGCACATTTAATATTAAATTTTTAGCTTCAAAAGGGGTTAGATACACGTTAAAACCCTCACGATTTAGAGATACCTGTTCAATCAATCAAGTTAGAATGTTTTTCTAAAACCCAATACCTAATGCAAGATATTTGTGTAAATAGGTTATCCAACTGATGGCTAATGAAACAAAAAAATTATAAAATTTAATTCAATAGAGCATTTAAGTACATGATTCAGAAAAATATTACTAGTAGACAGAAGAGTAACACCACCATGAACAAATCCCAGATTCGTCTTCATTAATTCCAGAAAAATATTACAGTAGCAGGGCTTGACTTGGAGCTTTCTCAAAAAAATTTCAGTTGTTTGAGAATCAAATGAATCTTAATTTATTGATGAATTCTCCAAACAACTAATTGGATTGATCCCATCAAAATAATCTCGATATTTGATCATTTTTTAATTTCGTCGAGAATTTTTATTTTTGAGGGATTTCGAATTTCTCATAAAAACAATTTTTATTAGCTCAAAATTAATTATTTTCATATAATTTTCTAAAAAAATTGACTTTGACTTAACCACCAAGGCTCAAGTCCCTTGGTGGAGTACCTCCATTTTTTTTGAAGACCCACAAATTTTTCATTTGGAAAATTTAATTTTTGACTCTAATTAATTAAATTTATGGCTTAGGATTTAAATTTTGTTTTCCCAGAAAATTTAATTAATTGACACGAGGAAAACCCTCTAATATTTTAACTACGATGCTAAAATTTAATAAATTTTTCACTTTAATATTTTAACTATGATGCTAAAATATTATTCGCATAAGATAATTATATTTCAACTATCAAATGGAAACACCCATTATAGACCCTTAATTTATGACCCAATTCTGCCACTCAATATGATCTAGTAGATAAAATGATTTGTAAAAAAATAATTTAGCCAATTAGCTTAAATTATTTGCAAATTACTTTTACAAAAGATTCGACTAAAACACTAGGACTCACCTAAGACATTGACGATAAATTCCACCCTAACTTTGGAGTGAAGTTGAAGGGAAAAATTTTGTCAATCAGTTTAGAAACACAATTGTATCAATGAGATGAACACCATCCTAAAATGAAATTCGTTGCCAAAATAATAGGCTTACTTAGGTTGTTACATACATATATGATTTTATTAGGATCATTTACATTAACATTTTGCAGAATGGATTTACAACTTTGATAAATTGATAGCTAATAATGATGAATCCAAGATTTTTGAGTGCTCCAACAAGATGCGATCCTTTACAAAATTGCATATTGCTATAGGGTAGTTGACATCGAGTGGTCAACATGCATCAATGTTGTCATTTTAGAGTAACAATATTGGCTAACTTCCTTGACCTTGTTTAGGCTTTTTATTCTTTTGTGTTGGATTATTGGGTGGGAATGCATGATTGCCACTTCTTCCATTAGCGTTGTTTCTTTTAGTTTTTGATTTGAGAGGGTGCACACCTTTCGAAAGCAATATCTGCCATTAAATCCCTCTAAATGTTTGGTATGAGATTTTGCCTTTTTCACTTAAAGCATTAAGTTTCTCATGAAACTTGCACATCTAAAAACTTACTAGCATGTTATAACTGAGCTGGTGATTTTGCAACTCAAGGGTGTATGAAGCTTAAAACACTGCCCTCTATAATTGGGCAATTTTCTCTTCTCACAACACAACTTAAGGGTATATGAAGCTTAAAACACTGCCCTCTATAATTGGGCAATTTTCTCTTCTCACAGCGCTCGATATTTAAAGATGCTCCTCTTCACGTTTATGGCCCCTCCATTTGTGGGCTTGGTGTGAGAACTTCGTTTTCTATATTTGACCAAATGCAGTAATCTTGCACTCTTCCATGCCATGTACAATTATTGCTACCTGTCACATGAAGTTGTAAAACACTAAGCATGCCAGTTCCAAAAGGTCTTTGGAAAATTGACCTGGTTGAGAATATGACATTTTTGCTTCACACAGTAGTAGAATGTGGCATGTAAAATAATTTAATATTTAACTGTTAGAGACTTTTTGTAAGCATAAAATTCATAGTTGTTTGTTGAAAATTGCATCATGCATTTCAATTTTGAATGGAGTTATCTTTGTTGATATAAAGGCTTTACCTACATCATGAAATATGCATGTATTTCCTGTCATATTCCTTATTCTGGTTTCCCTTGTGGCATGGTCAGGTTTGATTTCCATGGTTGGAGACAACTATGTCATAAGAGTAGGTTTACTCCATCAGCAGGCCCAAGAGTTTCCAAAGGAGCTTTATGGGGTTTTGAGGAGTTTCTTTGGGATAGATATGATGGCATTCACTTGGTATAGTGTATCATTTGCTCAACTTACCTTTTGTTCCATTGCATTCCAACAACTTTTGGAAAACATGGTTATTATGGAGCCTAACTCAATTAACTACGCTTAAGGTGGCATTATGAGAGGAATACTTGACATAATAACTTTGTGTAATAATTTGTTGGAACCGAAACGAAAATATTTACAAGATGAGATAGTGGGAAGTGTCTTTTGATGGTCTGAAAAAGAATGACAACTGATTTACCATTTTCTCAAATTAAAAAGGTATTTTAATTAAAGTAAAATGAAAGAAAATGTACTAGTGATTAAAATAATAATAAATAAAAGCTTCCAGAGGGGTCCATCAAATTTATAAAAAGAGGAGGAAGGGACCATTTGAGATCATCTTGGATTATTGATATTTTCTATTAATGAGGTTTAGAGAACCTAGTTCCCAACTCCTATAGCCTCAAGACGAAAACCCTCGGGTTTGCTATTGGGTGTTGGATGAAAACCGAACACTCTTGAGGATATTTCACTTAGAAATCTAACTATGCTTCAGTGGAGTTTTGGAGAGAAAAGGTTTGTAGTAGTAGATTGCAAGAGTCTTTTCACGGGGCCATCTACATCATTACCAGGGTCATACATCATTTTGGTCATAGATCTTTTTTTGAGTTTTGCTCTGCTTTCTTGACAAGCCGAACTTACACTATTATTTCCTGTTGATGTACTCTTTTCAATGAATTAATAAAATGACTCAGTGATTTTTATTGACATTTATTTGTGCATCAAATCGCTCGTTGTGTATTTATTTGCATTTCTGGTATCTACAATTAAAATTCCCATTAAAAATATTACAGCGGTATCAAAGTTGTGCATTTTGCTAACCTGAAAGTTTAATTGTAAATCAGCTTAAAAAAAAATCGAGAATTTATTATTTCCGACAGGAATTATGGAATCTGGAATCTAAACGACAATTAAATTATTATCTCCATCAATATTGCATATCAAATGTTCTACGAAACCCCTCAAAGACATTTTTCTAATTGTTCTAAGGTTCGTCATTATTTAATGTTTATAAAGGAAAGGTATTTTAGGGCCAAAATTAAAAAAGAACCATATATTTAAAAAGCCCAAATATTATGTTCAAGGGCCAACCTTTATATGTTATAAATGATCCAGTATTATTTTAAAGGGTCGTATTAAATTTTGAGTGGGTCGTAAATTATTATAAAGAGCCATTTTTATTTTTTATTCTTATTATATTGGAGAAATCCGTGGAGTTAAATAAACATTAAAAGGGCCAAGTCTAAAGTTTATGCTTTAATTTGATTGTCGTCTAAGATTTACAACAATTGGAGCGTCCGTTCCCTTTGCATGCACAAAATTACCAATGTGAACATGTGCTAGGTAGAGTGGGTAGCGTTGGTCGACTTGTGCAACATAGATGTGACAACATAGAGGCTTAATTAGGATGAATTTTGTGTGTGAAAAATGCCAATGAATCAGTGCAATGAGTTAGTGCACGTAGAAACCAAGAGTTGTCTAGTATATCGTGGTCAATTCTACATATTGTTTGGGAGTAAACAACTCCTACGTAGAGTTATTGGATGTTTTCAGAGGCTACAAATTCTTTTTTTGTTGGGTGTATGTTATATTTTTTCCATGACTAGCTCTTCTTTTTTTGTACATGGATTTCGCACATGGTTTTGGGCATGATGATTTTCTGTCTATGGTATTTTGTAGATACTATCAAGAGAACTACAATTATGTTCTAATATAAAGTATGAATGCTTTGACATGTATATATATGTATGGTAATGTTGAAAGAAACATAATGAAAAATCAATCTGGTAGTCCTGGTTTTGGGATCCAGGGGAAAATCTTTGTGTATTTGTTGTGTTTCTTGCCATTGTATATTTTCTGTTTTTTTTTAAGAATTCGTTTGCAGGGAATTTCTGTACAGAGTTAAAACCTACATCTTTTGGGTTGTCTGATAATATTTCACAACACTTGTCTTGTTAATTGTTATTTGTGTATGTTGGAGTGGTCAAATAGTGAAGAAGGGCATGTTGTTCACCTTATCTATGGCCCCATTGAATGGACATGGGGCTCATATTTTGAAATATAGATTATTACTTCACAACTGGGCAGCGTATGATTTCCCCTCGAGCTGGGACGTGCTACAGATGAATGGATATTAAATATTGGACAAATTCATATAGTGGGCCAAATTATTTTGTGGAGCGAAGATTATTTAGTGGGCCAAGTTATGTTGTGGAGGAAAGGATTATTTGGTAGGCCGAATTATTTTGTGGAATGAAGTTTATTTAGTGGGCCCAAATTTCGTCATACAAATCTCAGATCATTACTCCATAGGGTTGCAATTTTCCTTTTTTAATCAATATCAGCAGAGGTCGAGTTCCATAGTCAGTGAAGTAATAGAGAACTTTTGAGGCTAAAATGGGCATCCTAAGAAAAATGTATATCCAAAATAAACTTTATAAGAACCAATAGGATTCAAGATGATGATGTCAACCATGGGGATGTTTCACCATTTTTGGGGTAAAAAGGTAAAAGATTAAAAAATAATAAAATAATAAAACTATTTTTTCAATTTGTATATTCAACTTATTTCTCTAAGGTTTTACTCAAATTTTGAGCGGGAGTACACGTTGGATGCAAAATTTAATCCCTCATCCAAGGAGTACTCATGTTGTATACTTTCGATGGACCTTGCTACACGAAAAATGAGAAATACATGAAAAAATGTTATTGCAATCACGTTTTTCATGTATTTCTCATTTTAGTGTAACAGGGTCCATCGATATTATCCAACATGGGTACTCCTTGGATCAAGAATCAAATTCTGCATTCAACGAGTGTTCCTGCTCGAAATTTGAGTAAACTCATAGGGAGATAAGTTGAAAATATGAATTGAAAAAGTAGTTTTTTGTTTTTGTTTTTTGTTTTCTTTCCTCTAAAATTTGATGATGTAATATAATCTTATTTTAATATTTCCACTATTATTTTATAATCTCCTTAGGAGGCCCATTTTAGACCTCAAAATTCCCCTAATGAAGGCTATCTTATTGGTAGATTGAACCCACGAGGTTAAATCTTTGCGTTTTTTGAGCATAACATTCATTTCCAGAATGAGCCCACTCTTTATTGGAGGCTAAGGTATATTGTCTAGAGGTTAAATATGTGTTGATATGTATCACTAGGCATTATAACTTCAGTAGAATCATGAAATCAATTGTTCTCTTGACAGCTAGAGAAAAACCTTTATTCTTCCTTGTAATAATGGGAGATCAGTCTTGATAAAATCTCAACTTATTGCGTCAAAAATATTCTTGTTTGCTCCCGAATTTTTTAAAGAAAACATAGTTGCTTGCATGGTTGACAACAAGTTTTCTTTGAATTTTCCTTTGTCAAAGGTTGCATACTAACTCTTTGTAGAAAGGAGTTAAAGAAAGATTTGGAATCAATGAGAAATTTGCAATAATTTTGCTTAGGAACATTACAACACACCCTTTGAAGAAGACCAAGCACGAGTTTCCTTGTGGCTATGTGGGATATATCTTAGTGCTGAAGGTTGCTATCAATTCTAAACAGGCCGTGACATTCATAACTAGACGTGTGATATTTTATACCCCTCTTTCCTGTGTGCGTATGCCATTTATTAGAATTATGCTATTTCAGATTCGCTAGGGTTGTCTTGGGACGCGTTTGTGACTATAACAAAGGGTGAAAGACATAGAGCAAGTGGTAAAATTCTTGGAAACATTAATTGCAGCACTATATAGAAGGTTGAGCGTCTTATTGAAGGAAAATGTTGTACCAGGTTTCTCTAATGAGCCTACTGTGATGTATTTGTTGAAATTAAGGAATTGTTGGGGGGGGGTGAATTAGTAATTTAAGAAACTCTTTATTTTTTTTTCTTACTGTGCTTATAGTTCCTTCTTATGTTCTTTCATATGTGAAAGAATTCATTCATAAAGCAGTAAATATTATAAACTTTAAGAGCACATATCAAACAACAATCTCATGACCAACATACATTTGACACAATGTTTTCATGTGGAAACCCAGAGAGAAAAAACCACCAATTTGTTGTTTGTTTTATGATGTAATTTAAGCACCTTCTTAATTACATCTATTCGTTTGTGAGCACCCACTCACTGGAGGCACCAACCCCCTTTTGTTTAGCAAGCACCAACTTGCCAAGATACACCAACCTCTTTTGTTTAGCAAGCATCAACTTGCCAAGAGGCACCAACCTCTTATGTTTAGCAAGCACCAACTTACCAATAGGCACCAACCTCTTAAGTGTGTAGGCACCAACCTGTCATTGCCACTGTTTTACTATTTCATACAATTTTCATACTGAAAACAGAGGCATACAAATTTCAAGTAAAATACCAACTTAATGGCCGTCTGCAGATTCAACTTTTGCACTCTACTTTATGAACAATTGTGGTAGTTTTCCTCTTGCTGCCCACTACAACACTTGCTTTGTGCAATGCTTTCTTTGCTCAGGGATCTTCATTGTTCACCACAATACTACCCTTGCAACACTCTGCTTTCTGCTCAGGCCTCTCCACTATTTCACCACAACACTACCCTTGCAACACTCTTCACCAATACTCAACTCACTGCTCTACACTCTCGCAAGTATGCTCACACTGCCCATTAGCTCAATGGAGGTTCACAGTGTTGTTCCTATTCTACTCTTGGCTCGATGTAGTCACTTTCATCATTAATTCTGCCCACGCATGTACCCTGGGCATGGCATCCCATTCTTCTGCTGATTTATGCAAACTCCATTTCAGTTGTTGCATTAAACTCATAAGGATGGGTGTCGATGAATTCTCTGTCATACAACTGACTCTCCATGCTGTGTATTAACTCTTAGTCCTCCTTACATATTTCACAGAGGCTCCCCATACTTCTTTATGGTTCGCAGAGATCTACCTGTACATAGTCATGGAGTCTCCGTTTTGCATTTATTCACAATGTGTGCATGGGAGGTCTTCGACCATCAACCTTACAATTCTGCATTCAAAAACACAACTATCGATTCATACATATTAATGGCACCCTATACCATTATATCAGATCATCTCATCACAATGTTGTGTAGTGGTGTAACACTATGAAAAAGTCAATTGCCGACTTCCGATCAAGTCTAACCCCTTTTGCATTAGACCCCTGCTATATCTCCACCATAGGACTTGGTTCGGTGACCGAGCACCAACCATATCGAAGCCCCCTATATTGACGTTTTTAATTTGTGGCCAATGTGCCAACAAACCACAAACCCGCGATCGCCGATCTCTGATTTTTAAGCTCCTTTCGCTTTCTCACCATAAGACCGGGGGCGGTGACTGGAGGTTTGGCCTTAAGGCGCTAAGTCTTTCAGCACTTTTCCAGGGGCCTTTGGTTCCCTTACAAAGTGCCACACCCTTGGTTTTTTGTCTTTCCTCTAGACCATGTGCTTACCACATCAGAGCCCTTTATCGGCAATTTCCACTTTGTGACAATGTGATGTCTATCAAAAATCGCCAATTCCCGATTGCCGACTGGCACCTCTGTTCAACCCTCGCCCTTGGTTCCCTTAGGCCTTTGCGACCACATGCTATCCTACATCTTGTATCTCGATGAAATTTCCTTGTGGTGCATGAGCCAACCATTGCAAACCTTCGATTGCTGATGTGACGCCATCACCTGCCACGTGGCATCTTCTGACTAGTGACATGTGTCACTCAGATATGGCCCATCAAGCCATCCATAAAAACTTAAACAACTTGCCACGTGTCCCTCTGTATCGTTATGTCATGCTGACAAAAGCGGCCACGTGTTCCTTATCGGAATCAATCAGATCTTGCCACTTGTCCTCATCGGAGTTCCTTCGATGCTGCCTTTTGTCCTTATCGGAGCCAACATGATGCCGCCACATGTCCTGCCTAAAGGAGAGAGAAAGGGGCCTCGCCTACTCTGGTTTTTCAGCAAATTCCTTTCTGGCCTCCCCGATGATTTAATAAGGAATGCACATTCCTAGATTATCCCTCGATATTGCAAGACCTCTGCCATGCGGGATCGTCGATATGCAATTCGTCGGGGCCTTCAATATGCGATTTGCGGGACCTCTGATTGGCCGAGACCTCCGATTACAATTTGCCGGGACCTCCAATTGGCTGAGACCTCCAATTGGAATTTGTCGGGACCTCCGATTGGCCAAGACCTCCGATTGCAATTCACCAGGGCCTTCGATCTCTGATATTCCTCAGTGCACAAGGCCTGATTCATCCTGAACTTCAGTAGGCCATATCTCTCAAATCACAAGTCCATTTTTGCACTTCCGCATACCATTGGAAATCTCTTCCATAGAACTTTCTAATGAAAGGAGGCCAATTAGCCACTAAGCCCATATTCTACCTTAAAAAATATGGCTTCAAAGTATTTACCTAGTTGGAATCACAATCACCAAGGAATGAAGCCCCATCATTAGGCTGAGCTTTGTTTGACATTAATGCCAACACTTACACAGCCAACCACCTTCATACCATCAAATTTCCAACAATATCCCCCTTTAGCATTGATGGCAACACTGTAGACTATCCCTCAGTTTGGCATGGTCTTCTCTGATACCAAATTGCTCCCTCTTTGACATCAGTGGCAAAGAAAACTTCACTTGCACTCCCCTTGAACCTATGTAGCCTACTCTGCCACGAGTTCCTCTTGTTACTCAATATTTTGTCACACCTCATGTTCACTTCCTGTTCCATATCTCGAAGTGCCAAAACATTGACAAATGTGTAGCATATCCATCATGATATACAGACCAAAACCTCCCTGAAGAACCAAAAGAACACTGCCTTGAGTCAATCCTGAAGAAGGTTAGCTAAAACCCTAATTTTTAGGGCTAGCACGCTTTTCTCCACTACCCGCCCATGCTGATGGCAGGTTGCAATGTTTTACCCTAGCGCTGCCAACGCGGATTTTGATATCAAAACGCACGCTGGATTTTGATATCAAAACATGTGCTAAACCTCTTTTGGAAGGATTTCCCAAAATTAGGGAGAAGCTTCGTGTGCTAGAAACTTCAAGAACATCGAGCTAGATATTGGTTGTTGTAGATATGGTCGAGTTCTCCCATTTGGAGCTCTTGATATTATTATTATGGTCTTTCCGCTTGAGATGTGAACCTTCCTTCCTCTTTTGTGGATCCCTAACTCCCTCTCCCTTCCTATAAATCAACTCCCTTCCATCCCCAAATGGTTTTTCATTGATTGCCTACATTCCTATACTTAGATTATGCCCAAATGCTACCCATTCTAATTTGGAGAAGGAGTGCTTGAAGAGTCTTTTCTTGAACTTGGACATCTACCAAAAGGAGGCCTCCAACATCAAGGCATAGATTGTATGCTTCCCTTTTTATCTTATTAATATATACATCTGATGTTCACTTTCCATAATTGTGTAAATGTTTATGCTTTTAGCTTAATACTCCTTGATCTATTAAGTAGTTTATGTTTGATATATGCCATATATGCTCTCGTATCTTGCATTGCTTTTTGATCTTTCTTATAGGTACTCAGATGTGAAGAAAAAGTATAGAGTGAGTCTATAAGTGCAGGAAATCAAAGTCATGATGTGGCCCGTCCACGCGGCCCCTCTCCAGCTCACCTACCCACGGTACGTTCGGATTTTGTATGTTGATTGCGGTTGATTGTAAATCGTTTGGCTCTGTCCGATAGTGAATGAGGTAGTAATTGCCTACCTACCTCCCGGTACCTCGTCGTTTCTCCTGCTAACACCTGTCCGCCTCGGTTGTGTTGCAACCCTAATCCTCCCGGTCCTCCTTTTGTTGGTTCATTTCGCGCTCATTGTCATTTGGCATTGTAACTTCACTGCTCTGCGACCTGGTTTCGAGCTCGGCTCTGTCTTGGAGATAACAGTCGATACTTAGTCGTTTTTAGATGGGTTTCTTGCTCGAATGCTTGGTTTTTCACCGCGGTTCCGCCTGTACACTTGGTTCACGCCTTCGTTGGTAAGTTGTAACTCTATCCGTGGTTTCGTTATTGGATTCTTCCGTGGGTTTCTCTGTCGACTTGTTCTCTGTCTGAATTTTTGGTTTGCTTCGGTCGATTGCTGTGTCTTTGTGGTCGTTTCTCAAGATGGAGGGTTTCGTTATGCTCAGAGGCAAAGTATGCTCGATGGTCTGCAACAGCTGGTGTCGGACATTCAACTCGTCAACCTGGTAAGTTTAGCTCTCTGCTATATTTCCTTTTTCGTTTCTTGAGTAATGTCTGACCAATTTGGCCCCTCTGTGGTCAGGTTTGGTCTCGGTGAACAGGGGAACCGTTCACCTACAGGTATAGTATATCCCCTCTCTGTTAATCCTCGTTTCCTTGATTATTTCATCTCTTTACTCGTGAACTTATGGCACCATTTCGAGTCAAGGCTTTGTCTCTCCTTCAAACCCTAACGTGGTTGCATTTTTTTCATTGCAGGTGACGGCTCCGTGGTTATACGCAACAGGCTACGGCTTCATGCTCCCAGGTAGCTCTGTGCTTTTCGTTTTGTTGCTTTTGTGTGTTAGGTTTACCTGTAGCTTCGTGTGGTCTTGTACCCTAGGTACCCTGTTGGTCTTCGGCCATGTATTTCAATTCGCGTCTGTATTTTGTTGCTGTAGTATATGGGTTTTGTATATTCTCTTGTTACGCCTGTTTAATGGCGGAAAGGGCTCGACCCTTGTCACGAGTTTCGTTGTAAACTTTTTGGTTAATTCAGGCCTGCAATGTAATATATATATGCGGTTGGAAATTTCAAATTCGTATTCAGTTTTATGGGATTTGTTTCTTACCCGGTTTCGACCTGGGAACCTTATGCTCTTCACTTCACTCTTCCGTTTGCTTTGCTGTTGTCTTGTCTGGCGTCGCTGTGCGCTCAGTTGTTTGGGATACTGTCTGCAGATACGCCTGCATTGTTACTTGCTATGCAATTGTTTACATATATTTAATTCTATGTTAGTGCCTCTCGGTTACGATATTGTCTGTTAAAATAATTTACACAGAACTGCTATTTCTCAGAAATTTTGAATTGTACAGAACTTAGATAGTTTGTCTATACATTCATTTGTGCACAGGAACTCTTAGATGAAGGAAAAAAGAAAAATCTCTCTGTCTATTTCTTTGAAAATATTTCTCTGTTGCTTAGCTGCCGAACCCTCCTTTTGATTTCGGTTTTGTCATTTATACCGTAGAGGTGATTCGGTTGATAACTGTAAACATTTACCTTTTACAAACAGTTAGATAGTTATTCTCTTCCAGTTTCTGTTTGACAGTTATAAAACTGACTCTATCTAATTTGTCACTGTGGTCCCACAAAGGGTGACTGAGTACATTATTTGAAATAATCTAATCTATTAACTACAATTAACACTGATAGCTACAGTGAAGTAAAATAATTAAAAATTACCCAACAGAAATTAAACAAACTGCAGTTGACCTTGGTAAAGAAAATAAAATGAAAATGTAATAACTTGACAGTCTTGCTGTCCCTTCTCGAACTGTTTAACCTTCCCAGTCTTTTTCTGAAACTCTGTCCTCTTTGTCTCGGTCTTCACCCTGTCGACCAGATGCTCCTGCATCAGGCTGCCGGGCTAAAAGAGAGTTCTCATGGCTCCGTTCCATGAGCTCCTCCACCGAGTATCCTGCCTTCCAAATTTGTGCTTCGTCGAGCCAGGAACTGTCCTCCATTGGACGGTCCTTCCACTTGATGAGATAGCGCATATACTCCTTTCTACGCGTCCGTTTGGCTACCTGTGTGCTGATAATTCCTTCAATTTCGTGAGTCTTAACCGACGGTAACTGTTTCTTCCAAAGACTGCTCTCGAACTGGGTGTCCCGTTGTGGCTGTACCATGTTTTCGTCTGCTGCCTGGGCATGATATGGAAACAGGTCTGCCACGTTGAATATGGGCGATATGCCTATATCAGGTGGCAGTTGAATTTCATATGCATTCGCTGAAAACTTGCGAAGAATCTTGCATGGGCCGGTTTTCTTAAACTTTAGCTTGTTATACGTTCCCTTAGGAAACCGTTCCTGACGCAAATGCGCAAGCACTTCGTCTCCAACCTCGAAATGTACCTCACGCCGTTTGATATCTGCATGCTGTTTATATTTTTGCGCGCTGTCCTGTAATTTCATTTTAACTTTCTCGTGTAGTTCGCTCATTGCTTCGGCAAAATATTCTCCGTCTGCACTCCTCCTTTCCAACTGTCCTAAGTCCCATAATTCATGTACTCCCCGCGGATGCATACCATATAAGATTTGGAATGGGCTTAGACCTGTGCTCCGATTAGACGAATCGTTGTAAGCAAATTCGGCCTGGGCCAGAGCTCGATCCCACAATCGCGAGTTTTCTCCCGTCAAACTTCGCAATAAATTGCCCAAACTTCTGTTAACTACTTCCGTCTGTCCATCAGTCTGCGGGTGATATGCGGAACTGAAATTTAACTGTGTGCCCAGCTTTTTCCACAGGGTGCGCCAGAAATGCCCTGTAAATTTTACATCCCTGTCTGAAACTATAGTTCTCGGTAAGCCATGTAATCGAACTACTTCTGTGAAGAAGAGGTGTGCCACATAGGTGGCGTCGCTAGTCTTCCGGCACAGAATGAAATGAGCCATTTTGGAAAATCTATCCACCACAACCATCACTGAATCATAACCCCGCTGCGTTCTGGGCAATCCTAGGACAAAGTCAATGCTGACTAAATCCCAAGGTCTGCTTGGAACTGGTAGGGGCGTATATAACCTAGCATTCTGGCTGTGCCCTTTCGCCAGTTGGCAGATTTTACATCTGGTTACATACCTCTGTACGTCTCGACTCATTTTCGGCCAGTAGTAAAAGTGTCCTAGCTGTTCCAATGTTTTATCAACGCCAAAATGTCCTGCTAAACCTCCGCTATGCTTCTCTTTCACCAAATTTTCCCTCATCAAACAATCTGGAATACATAGCTGTCCACCACGAAATAACAATTCGTCCTGCAAATTAAAATCCAGCCATGGGCTTGTATTTCGTAAGACAGGATTCTGGCATGCCTCAAAGGCTTCCTTGAAATCCGCGTCCATCTGGTACAAATCATTCAAATACTCAAACCCCATTACCTGTATGCCACTTTCCTGTAAGAGCAAAGCTCTTCTGCTTAAAGCATCCGCCACTTTGTTGGCTTGCCCACTTATACGCTTCAGCACGAAAGTAAAACTTTGTAGGTACTCCACCCACTTGGCGTGCTTATGGTTCAATTTGTGCTGCTGTGTTAGGTACTGTAACGCAGAATTATCAGAGAACAAAACAAACTCATTACCTAGTAAGTAGTGCCTCCAATGCTTCAAGGCTTGAACCACTACATAGAACTCTTTTTCGTATGACGAATACTTCTGCCGGCTTTCATTTAGTTTCTCACTAAAGAATGCCACAGGTCTGTCCTCTTGACTGAGTCTAGCACCG
>APFE031506991.1:47476-107686 GCA_000404065.3 Pinus taeda | reverse complement strand
AAATAACTTAATTACATAAATTTAGGATACAGTTTAAATGACCACCCTTTTTCTAAGCAAACTTATTTCTAAAAAATCGAATCTAATTCCTAACTATTTCTACTTTTGCTCCTTAATGTTGCAAGCATTCAACATTTTCCTAGGAAGAGTCGGTTGTTTGCCTTCCGCTTTTGTTTGAGTTAAGCAAACAGAAATGGCAAGCGCTGGCACCATTTTTTAGTAAACTAGAAGATATTTTTTGGGAATCATCCTCTGGCTGGGTGAATTAACTGCATATATACTTGGTAACGACCAAAATTTCCCTAAAATTTCTTTTGCCTTTTCTATCTTGATTTCCGGACTTGCGAATGACTAAGCAAGTTAGGGACCTTGCTTTCTGAACAATTTTCTTAGCGCATCGAAAACTGCCTCCGTTCTTTGATCCGGGCCTTTCTGGTGCGTTTTTCGCCTTTAGCGCCTTTTCCTTTACTGGGTATAAGCTTCATGCTACTTTTGTGAGCTTTTGACCCTGAGTGTTGAGTCGACTATTTATGTCAGCATCTGTTCAGAAATGCTCTGGAATCTGCGGTTCCATTGCATGCAGTATCCATTTATGAGTGCATCTCTTCTCTATCTCCGAGCGTTGACGCTTTCCTTTTTTCTTTAGATGTTTCTTATTTTTCATTCCTGTAGTTCACACAAAGGAAAGAAGTAATGACAATAAATATTGACGCGAAAGCTCTAAGCTCTACGAATGTATAAAATAATGCCACCCATTGTGAACTGACTCTTCCACAAACACAAAACTGTCCTTCATTAACACTTTGGCATACATTCATTAATTTTCTTTAAGGTGCGCATCCAATTTTTTGGTTTACTGACAGATTTTCTTGAATGCTGAGCCGAGGAAAATTTGCGATGGGTGATTTTTGCAACTTGCATTACGTTATCGCATTATCGCATTTTGTCAAGATTGTGATATCGCAGATCACAGATTGCAGATCGCAGATTGTAGCATCGCAGCATCGTAGCATCGTGTTTATCACAAGATCGTGTTAAATCATTGTGTGTTTTTTATGCAATGTTGTGACATGTGATGTCGTATATCAGCCATCGGAGATTTCTTAAGATCTTCATTTATGGGTGCTTCTTAATGTATGCGATGCGATGAATTTCGCGTCGCTTTTTTGCAGTTTTTATTGTGCTCATAAAGAAATGTTCTACTCTCTTCTCGCGATGTGATATGTTTTTAAGGAGCATAATACAACAATTTCTTGAATTTTTTACTAAGGGTCCCCACTTGTTTTATGTTATTGCTAATACCGAAGAAGGAGGGGGGTTGTTGGTGGCCACAACACAACCCCGGACCCAATTCTATTCACCTTACCTAAATATGCCAAGTACCTCGTATAATCCAACCATGAAATCCTATCAGCAAGGGTATAACCCCAAAATGTATCGATAACCTACGCTGCCACCACCTCCTTTGCATCAGTTGTTACTTGCACCTGCTAACCCATCATCTTCACAAGTACCTACTACCTTAAACCCATCCTGACCTACACTGTTTCCAGCGCAACCCGTACCTAACCTAAGTCACAATAGGCTACCTCAACCAGTGCAAAACATTGATATTCAGCCTTTTCCTATATAGATGATCACTGCCATTCCTATGAACAAAATTCAATTACAATTAGGGAAGACAACTAACAAAGGAAAATCAATTGTTGTTATCCAAGAAGAGGTGCCCTCCACATCATCTAAAAACCATTTGGAAAAAAAACAAAACCACAGAAAGAAGAATCAAATGAACCACCGTACTTGAAAAGACTAATTGTAAAGAAATAAGAGATATCTCTTGAATAAGAGATCTCTCTTACAAGAAATTAGATACATTACTATCTACACCAAAATTGTCAAAGATCTCTGCAATAAGAAACCGGGGAGGAAGGAGCATAAGAACCAGAATGTGAAAATCATAAGCCAAATGTCCACTATGATTTCTGATTTGCCTGCAAAATACAATGACCCTAGTAACCCCATTATCACCATTGAGATAAACGAAGTACTTTTTCCAAAAACCCTCATGGATCTAGGGACAGCAATAAATGCAATGACCTATGAAACAATGACATCATTACAAATACTCGAACTTAAATCCACCCCTATCCTTTTAGAAATGGAAGACAAATCTGTCGTCAAACCAATGGGCACCTTAGAGGACATAGTAGTCACTATTGCCTCTTGGTAATATCCCATAGATTTTGTAGTTATTTCTCTGAAAACCTTTAGGCTCAAACACCTTGTGGTTCTGGGACGACCATGGCTGGCAACTACTGATGTCATCATAGG
Organism: Pinus taeda; assembly: GCA_000404065.3. NCBI lineage: Eukaryota > Viridiplantae > Streptophyta > Pinopsida > Pinales > Pinaceae > Pinus > Pinus taeda. The sequence goes on along the minus strand of APFE031506991.1, from coordinate 105,355 downwards.
ATGTAGAAATAGAGAAATGATTATTTCTAATGGTCCCCATAATCAAACTTTGTCTATTTTTCCACCCACTTAGACAACTTCTGAAGTACCATTATGGCTTGAAAACCCGTATGGAGACGAAGATTGTATGTTTCCTCTGTTTTCATTTGATTAGTCTAGAGGTCTCCAGGAGCTTTCTAATGAACATGTTTTGCGGTAGTTTTTAGCTGATAGGTCTTGTATGGATTATCCCATCTATTTTAATAGTGATCAACATGTGTTTAGTGATGAGTTTCAGGAAACCTACCACCCAACTGTCTTCACCTCTTTTGCAAAAATGGAGGAAAGCCATGAGCTCACCACAGAACCTATGGAAAATTTTGAAGGAAATATCTTACATATCAGTACGGGATTGACTACAGAACAAAGGTAGCAGATGATTAGTATGATTCATGAACAAACTGGGGTTTTCACCTGGGATTACTTGGATATGAGGGGCATACATCCAGACACCTGCATCCACCATATCCATACAAATGAAGAAATGAGACCTATTCAGCACAAAGGCATATGAACCCAACATTAAAAGACATTGTCAAAGATGAGCTTCAAAAACTTTTGGCTGCAGATTTCATTTACCCCATTTTTGACAGTAAGTGGGTGTCACCTCTGGTAATGGTTCCAATGAAGAATGACAAGTGGTGGATCTGCATTGAATATAGAGAATTCAACAAGGCCACATTGCGTGACTATTTTCCACTACCCTTCATTGATCAAGTCCTCGGCAAACTTTAAGGTAAAAAATATTTTTCTTTTCTAGATGGGTACATCATTTACAATCAAATACAAATAACCGAAGAATACCATGAGAAGACTACCTTTACATTCCCTTGGGGTACTTATGCATATAGAGTCCTCCCCTTTGGTATTTGTAATGACCCCCACCCCCACTTTTTAGAGAGTTGTACTTTCCATTTTCTCGGACCTGATCCATGACTGTGTGGAAGTCTATATGGATGACTTCACAGTTTATGGAGATGACCTTTCACAAGCCTTGGAAAATCTAGAGAAGTTATTGGTTCGTTGTCAAGAAGCTAATCTATCCCTTAGAACACATATTTCATTAAAATTTGAATTTTTTTATTACCAAGACATCACTAGAGTTGATATTTTTGGTTATTTTGAAATTCTAGATTGACTATTTAATTCCAAATTTAATGAAATATTTGTTTTAGTAGCGATAAATGTAGGATGATGCAAACTAAGAGAATTGTTCTAGGCCATCATGTGTCATTTGAAGGGATTCAAGTTGACCCAGCAAAAATCGAGGTAATCTCACTTATCCCTATTCCTAGCTTGCAAAAAGAGGTAAGAAGCTTTTTAGGGCACGTAGAATATTATCGACGATCTATTGAGAATTTCGCTAGAATTGCAGAACCATTATTTAAATTATTAACTAAATATGTTGACTTTGTATGGAATGTTAAATGTCAATAGCCTTTTCAAGTACTGAAGGAAAAGTTGTCCATGGCTCCGGTACTAAGAGGGCCAAATTGGTCCTTACCTTTTCATATTTGTACAGATGCTTCGGATACTGCACTAGGAGCGATTTTGGGACAAAGGGAGGATAAAATTCCCTATGCCATTTATTTTGTCAGCAAACATCTCTCTCCCATTGAATTAAATTATATGGTTACTGAAAAAGATTTATTATTAGTTGTGCCTGCTATAGGAAATTTTGGGCATTATGTTACCAGTTATGAGACATTTGTCCATACTGACCATTTTGTTGTTATATTTTTAATGAATAAACCTAATACTAACAATAGGATAACTAGATGGTTGTTTCTTCTATAAGAATTCAATATAACTGTAATTGATAGGCCTGGAAGGGATAACTTGGAAGCTGATTTCTTATCTCGTTTGAACCTTGTGCAGGGAAGCATGCTAACACTAGTGCCTGATGAATTTCCAGATGAAGCATTATTTTCCATTTCTACTATTACTGCTTGGTTCGTTGATGTCGCCAAATATCTAGTATCAGGAAAACTACCTCAAAACATGTCAGCTCGAGAGAAGCATAATATAGTGTAGTGCAGTGCTAATTTCTCTTGGATCGAAGGAGATATATTTTGTACCAGGACAACCTTGATTATGAGGTAGTGTGTGCGGGAAGATTAAATGTATGATGTGCTGAGAGCCAATCACAACAAGCCTTGTGGTGGCCATTTTTCCGATAAAAGGACTACATACAAAGTTCTCTGCATTGGATACTATTGGCCTATGCTTTTTTAAAGACGCCAAGAAGTTTGTTTTGCATTGTGACACTTGCCAATGGATGGGGAGACTAGTTGTCTCCGATGAAATGCCTCTTCAACCACAAATTACCATTGAACCCTTTGAGAAGTCAGCATTGGAATTCATAGGGCCCATCTCCCCAATGTCGAAAAAGAAAAAATATATCTTGGTGTGCACTAATTACATCACCAAGTGGGTGGAGGTTAAATAATTGTATGCTGCCACTAAAAAGGCAGTAGTGGAATTTTTTGTTTGAAGACATCTTTATGAGATTTGGTGTACCTCGTGAAATTTTCATAGACTAGGGTACACAATTTGCATCAAATTTGGTCAAGGAACTCACGTAGAAGTATCAAATTAAGCATTGCAAATCGAATCCTTACCACACCCAAGCTAACGGGAAAGTGGATGCCAAAAACAAAGTTTTGGAATCCATCCTTACAAAAACCATTCAACTGCATCATATGGATTGGGCAGATAAGTTACCAGAAGCACTATGGGCTTACCAGATCAATTCAAGAAATGTGACCAAACAAACATATTATGAGTTAGTCGATGGTAAACAAGTACTCTTGCCCATCGAGTTCTAGGTAAATACATTTAGAACTACCACTCAATTGGGCATAAACCTAAATGAGGCTCAAGAGAAGAGGTTGATGCAATTGAATGAGCTTGACGAAATCTGAAAAGATGCCTACCATAGGACTGCGTTGGTGCAGAACCAAAGAGCCCGATGGCACGACAAATTTATCAGGAAGAAAATATTTCACTCAGGTGACTGGGCCTTGTTATATGATAGTATGCTTAACCATTTTAAAGGTAAATTCTCTACCAGATGGTTAGGACCACATGAAGTAACTAAATTTTTTAATAACGTTTCAGTTCATATTTGTAATATCGATGATGATAAGACTTCCTTTTTAGTGAATGGTCATCGGCTTAAATTTTATCACAAACCACTTTCAAGTGATCAGTTTTTGCAGGAAGTATGAAAAGATCTAGGGTTAGAGCTGATTCATGCAAATGACCAGCCCCTTGCTGGTTCAACTGATTAATTTCTTTATATATATAATATATATATATATATATATTGATAAACCAGTGGGCTGTTATTTTTCATATCTACAAGTGGTTCCCCCCACAACCTATGTAGAATAAAGGAGGAATTCACCAGGAACAAGTTTATTACTTTATCCAGTCCTAGTGAATTACTTATGGAAAAGGAACCTATAGAGTCTTCTTTGAAGGCCTTTAGACTCTCTAAACATGAAGCTCCCGAGCCTGGGATTCCTTGAGTATAGAATTGTTATTTTTCGGGCTCAAGGAAATGATTATGGAAAGGAAACCCCTTGGAGTCTACTATGGGAAATTCAGAATCTCTAAACATGAATGCCTCGAGCACCAACTACTTTAGGCTCATTAAACAATAAAGTAGTGGTAGTTTAGGGATCCTTTGGGCATTAAATTATTATTTTCTGGGCCCAAGGGAATAATTACGGAAAAGAAGCCCCCTTGGAGCTCTCTTTCCAGACATTTCCAACTCCCTAAATAAAAAATGCGTTCGGAAATCATCATTCCAAGCCTGGTTAAAAATCCATGGAATGATAGACAATTTTTTTTTTCTCTTAAGAACAATAAGTAGCATGACACATGGCATCAAGTAAGAGGATTCCAAAATTATGTTCAAACAGTCTGTGTCCCATACTCTATGAAATTGAAAATTTGTTATCATGGTTGTGTGTGAAGAAGCCTTTCTGGAATCATGAAGGGATTGTATTTTCTTATATATAAGAATGTTTCCTAATCAATACTCATCCTTACTAGAAGATGGGGATAATTTTCTTTATTGATTGATCTGCACAAGTATAGATCGATAGGATCTGTACTTAACTTGTAGAGATCAAATATCCAGTCATTTGAATTTCATTTTCAGAATTTGGATCACAGAGCATAGTTGTAGCCTCAGCATTATTCTTGTCAGCATTGTTTTTATTCAAATTCTTGGAAGCTACATCAAAATCAGGAAACCAACATGAAATCACTAATATCTTAAGTGGTTCAAATATGCACTCTTATTTTGCTTGAATTTGATTAGTGAATGGTTAAAATGTATACAGTGAAATTCGCCTCTAAACCTACCCTTGATTCTAAATTTCTCTCATAATCCTATGCCATATCCCCTTAACATGTATATCCCCAATCTCACATCGACTACATTCATGCACATTCAAGGAGACACAAACCCACAATCATTGATGGCATCCGCTCATAATTACCACTTGCTGTGTGATGATATCTACCCCTATCTTCGCTTATTCATCACTTCATGACACCTCCCAGCAATCATGAGATGGGTGTGCCACCTCTCAACTATGATGTTCACACTCTACACCATGATGTCCACACTCTACATCAGATGTTTGCACTCTACACTAGCTACGGATAGGAAAATCATCAGGATGATGCTCAGTATCATGCTCCCAATTCATCATGATGATTAGGTGATCATTCATCCAATTTTTAATATGAGGGGTGTCCGATACCATGGTTATCGAATCAATAAGCGACCAAAGGGTAGCAAAGAGTGGGGAGGAGAAAAATTGCAGTTGAACGAAGGCACTGAGCAGAATGGGGACTGATCGCCATGAACCCACCTTCGGCCAGTTCACTCGCAACCCAGAATATCAACAATGTAGTGGTGTTTTGGAGGAGAAAGGTTGGATGACCTTTCTGCAAAAATTTCAAGGTTTCAATGATCAGGTCACCCTGGAATTTGCATGGAGTTTCAATGGAGAGCATGTCCAAGTGGGAAACTTGAATTTTAGAGTCACAAAAGAATCCGTGAGCAGATCCATTGGGCTACCTGCCAAGGGCAAATAGTTCTTTAAAGGAGGGTAGCTGGACATTCCGAATTATGCCATGTTTATAAAGCCCACCTACAGATATATCAGATGGGAAAAAGGAGTGTTACGAAGTTGCATCGAGGAATGATGGCACCCATTTCTCACAATGCCTAAATGTTTCATAACTTGTGAGGGGAGGTATGCAGTCATGTTCCTTTATCATATTCGTAAAATGACTCATTTTACAGAGGATAGACAATTAAACATTCCCCACTTCTTGAAATTGAGTTTGCATAAGATGGCTCGAGGAGTGCAACTGTAGGGCAGGAAACCTGAGACTGCATTGTATCACCATAGCCTCATCAAAATCCTATTGGTCGTTGAGCTCAAGAAGAGGAAAAGGTCATGGTAATATTTCCTAGTTGGGGAGTTTCCTGGGCAGGAAACCTAAACCAAAGGATGACAACAAGCAGTCGGCCTCTCACTGCAGATAAATGACACCACTCCCATGTCTAAATCAAATCCACACCTACCATTCCTACCCACTCCCCCACTCTTGTTCATGAAATCCCCTAGACAGCTGATAACATATTGAAGGAAATCAAAGACGTAGCTTTTGTGGAAACCTAGGTGGCCACAAAACGAAAAAGGAAAATAGAAAAGGTCGAGCTAGACCAACCTGATTTGAGCCCCATAACAAAGGGCGAAGCATTAGAACCCCTGTCAGAGCCTTCCCAAATTCCTAAGAGTGCCACACTAAAGTCAAAATGTAGGTGACCCCTTTTTCCCACCAATAAACCCATGGCTTCTCCAATCGAGACCTCTGCCCAGGGCCAATGATGAACTCGGAGCATGGCTCAAGCCCCACGTTCCAAAGCTGAAGGCGCAAGCTTAAAGCGCGTCCACTTTTCATCATCTCATGATATCAATGCACAAAAATTTGAAGTGTCCCTTGAGAGAGCCCCCATGGCCACATCCGAAGCAAATATCCCTACTCATATTGCACGAGACATGGAAACTTTATCTCTCATCTGGCCTTCAATAAGCAGGAGTGTTACCAAGGCTAGTCGACACCTTTCTTCACCAAGAAGACACAAGGGGAAATCACCTAAAGGTAGCACATTGCAGTAGTCAATGACACCTACTAGGGCTCCCACTTATGATGCAAAGTAAAATCTAAAGATCCAACTCATCAAGCTATAGAAGATGATTGCCAGACTCAGAGAAAAGGCTCACAAGCATAAGTTTTTATTTCATTTTGTCAAAGAAATAAATCATTAGGTGAGAGATTCCAACCTAAAGCTACATGCTCATATTGATGCCTTGAAGAGAAAGAACAATCAGTTGCTGCATTGGAAAGAAGCAAGGTATAGGCCTGTTAAAAATTTAAATGCATAGGGGTTAGCTCTCCAGTTAGAGAAGTGCTCCCTACCAATCAAACATGGGATAGAAGTACTAATTAAGACTGTTGGTCTTTGAGCACAGTCCCTTTTTTTTAGCATAGTTTTCCTTTTTGGTCGATGTAATAGATGCATGAGGACATGCATCCAAATCGGCATGGGAGGATGTTGGTGCCCCATTTTTTCCCAACTGCCACTATTTTCCACCTCCATTCTTGTCCTTTTTTTACTCTTATACCTACTCTCCCGGCATTTTTATTACTCTAAAACTGCCAAAATCCTACTACGATGTAAAGCATTTCATTATGTCATTTTGTTGCTTATTAGTTAAATTTAAGTGAATTTGAGTTGTTACCAAGGAACTAACTAATCAATATGGTCGAGTGTGGATATTTTAGCAGTTGAGTAGGATGATATTAGGAGAGTGTTGGTCCATGTACCATGTTCCCCCATTTTTGTACCCAACAGCTATTTTAGGATCAGTACTTAACAATGTAAAGAATGGATAAGTCGCATACTTCTAGATGAGAAAGCCACCTGCAATTGTGCTCGAACAAGTTCAACTTCTACCATGATAAAGATCTCCACTATCCTCACTATACTTAGCTAGTACCAATTTTTGGGGTAGTTGAGGGTTTTTTAGGCTAAATCGAACAAGGTGTTCCAACAATCTAATCTGGAAGATCGATTTAGCTGAGCTATTAGAATTTTCTATGTATGGTTCAAGTTGTTTTTAACCAAGTCGATGCCTATAAAGGCTGATCTATAATAATTAGGAAGGTAGAAAACATAAGCATATACTATCATTTGTATATTTTATCTCCAAACATATATTTTTAATTAAAAGACTGTTATGATGGTGATGTATTAAGTTCAAATCAATTTGTTGGATGGTTCGCTATGAATTCATGAACTAGTTCTGTTAAAGCTTTTCGTTTCCTATAATTAAATAATCTCCCCATGTGCGGTTGCACCCACCACTATCTGGGATCAGCTCTGTATCTTTTTTTAGGAACATAGTTGTGTGATAGTCATAGCTACTTCTCATTTATCTTTGGTTTATCATTGTTTATATGTTGCGTAGAGGTTTCAATTGAATTTGAAACGATTTTAGTATGCTCACCAAGTGATGCATTTTCAGATCCTTTACTTCAGCAATTCGAATGTATGGTTCTCATGTGATTGACACTCCTACTTCTAAGATAGATTCATACTTTGTTCTGTTAAGCCACAAACTGTATTGCCTTGACTATGTTGTCGTAGTTATATCAAAATTGTTTTAATCACATTATCAACTGAATGCTTGTGGTGAGTTGGTCCATCCTTTGGAAATGTAGAACAACCCTTGAATGCCGAAGTCTAGATAATTCATTGAGAAATTAGGATTGATATGGTGTGAGTCTAGTTGTGCATTGAGGGGATTTCAGTTGATTCTTAATAAATCGTATTTACTTGTTTCTTTCAGTAATCAAATTGGTTGGTTTCCTGCTAAATTATTTTCATGAGTGTGTGCACCATAGAAATATTGTTTTCCAAATTGATTGATTAAGTTAACTTAGAATTGTTTAATCTTGTCTTGTTTCTCAAATAGGTTCTCCATTTCTTAATAAATTCAAAGATTGATTTTGGAGTTCAAGTGAACGATTTAGTTTTATTTTTCAGTACAATTTCCCTTGCTTCATTTTGAGTGCTTGAGTGCAATTCCATAGCCTAGAATCTAATATTGTTGATTGAAAATGTAGTTTCTAGCCTAAGGTCATTTCCATCAAAGGTGTGATTGATTTGATTCTTAATTTAGGTTGCAATCAGCTATGTGAATTACCTTTTCACTAAGAAGACAAAGTGTTGGTTTTCCAAGATTTTGAGTAGGTTTGCTTGAATTTAATTTGAGATTCATGCAACTGTAGGATAGTTTCTTGAGGACAATTTTGTGTGACGGATAGCAATTTATAGTTGTTTTATTTGTTGTCATTCTTGGAAATAGAGTTAAGGCTTGAAGCTTATTCTTAAGGATTATGATAGATTAGGAATATATATGCATATTAGTTGAGTGTGACAGATCAAGTTGGCTGGTTAAGGGTGTGAGACAGAGTATTCAAATTAGCTCCCAACATAATGATCTTTTACTTATTGTCAAAGTAGTGGAATGAATGTGAAGCTTTTCTCATTCTAGGGTTTCAAATTATGAACAATCATTGAGTGCAAGATTGATTTCTTAGTTTAAAGTTGAATTACCATTCCAAGTAAATTAGATCTTTTAATTCTTTCAAGTGGAATTGTAAGAATTGGAAATTAGGATTTGGGATTTGAATGATTGAGTTATTTGTGGAGTCTATTTGATTAGGAATTTGCTTTCATAGCCTATCACATTGGAATCTGTGGTAAAGAATCAAGTCAACATTTAAGTCCAGCTTTCAGTTCCAGTACCAAGTAGGTTAAGTTCAAAGACATTTCAAAGTCTTTAAGTTGAATTTGAATAGTTAATTTTCCAGTGTGGGTTGTGTTTTTACAAGAATTTGTGTGTTTCATTACTTAGTTAATCATCATAAGGAAACATTAAAACTCTGACCAAGAACTGAATGTAAAAAGCACAATACAACTCATGTTTATGAGCCTGGATTAACGTATAGATGCAGGAGAATTAATGCACCTATTAAATCTCTCAATAAGGACCCTCTTCATGGGGTTCATCCCTCATCATCTGCAGGTTCTAGGTAGGTTGCATCCCCTTTTCACGCATCTTAGCTATTAATACAGGGCAGTCTTCTATCATGTGGTCAAAACTGAGTGTAGTATTGACAAGATAGGAGCATCGGGTTCATACATTCTTGTGTGTAGTGTCCTAGTCCTCCACAATTGCGAAAAATAACTTATCCACGACCTCTCAGAGGTCCTCCTCCACCTTTGTCTTGTCCATGCCCCTAATATCCTCCTCAAGCTCCCCGAATGCCTTGGTCTAGAGGATGAGTTTTAGTCTGCATCTGATACGCGGGCATTTTTTCCATCATTAGCTCATAACTACAGTAGTTACACTCATTGTGACCCACTGATTTGCAGAAGTTATAGAAGATTCGTTGCAGTGTCTGTGCAAATCTTTGCTGCAAGTGACAATTGTCTGTTACGTGTTTTCCAACTACCTGACAGATAGCACACCATAATGTGGGCCCTGTACTTGGCCCTACTTGAGCTTCCAACCTCAGAGGCATCGCCCCTCCTCTTGCAACATAATTCATGAAGACAGGGCAATGATCTTTATCATGCCCTTGACTCTTACATTTCAAACACTAAACTTCTTCGCGCACTTCTAGCCGAGCCACTCTATCCTTCTTCAGACTTTGGAAATCTAGGAAAAGATTCTGTAACTCCACATGAATCTACTGAATTCCCAAAGCAGCATCCTGAATTGATGTCTCATGCAATCTCATCGCAATCTCGAGGGCTTCCGCCTGGGTCCCAATCTTTTGTTGAGATAATGTGGCCCTTAAATGAGGCAAGGGCGAAGCCACAAACCATTCATGGTGGTGCCCATCCATAATATTCATGTTAGCTTCATGGACCTTGCATTTTAATCTCTGATCCAGCTCCCAGGGTGTCTCACCAGGCTTGATCATTATCTCCTTGAATCCAACGATTAATTGTGCTTCAGACTTTGGTCTACTGAATTCCTTATTCAGTGCAGTTTGAATTTCTGCCAACGAAGCTATCAGTTATCGGTGTCGTACTTAATGTACCATGTTAGCACGCGCTCCTGTAAAATAGTAACCAATGTTGCTTTTTTCATCTGATCATCTATAATATTATAAGATTTCCATACGGCCTTCGCAAAGAACCAAAACTAGTCCAAGTCCTCATTTCCCAAGCCCTTAAAAATAGGCAACTTCACTATATTCGCCAAATTGAATGGTGGTGGAGGTGGTGGCGGTGTGGGTGAAGGTGTATGCGGTGGAGGTGAAGATGGAGGTGGTGTGGGCGAATGGGGTATTCGCGGGAACCCTTGCCCTATTAACTAGACATCACTCTGTGGAGAAACCTATGTCGCTCCTTAGTCGTCACTAAGAGGAGGCTCAATTAGCGGGCTATATTCAAGTCTTTTTCCCCTTCTATCCCTGAATAACTTTCCACTCCGCGTAGCTCGAAACATCAAGGTAATTGCATGACCCGCTTTTCACACAAGAGAATTTTAATCCAAGTATTCAAAGATCTTAAATACTTACATCGTGGTCCTTTGAAGAAGCATCACTCTGCTTCGTTGTAGCTGATCGAGGTATCGACAGTGAATTTTGTGACAAACCCTCCTAAGATGCGATCAAGCCAGTGATCAACAGTGCGTGCAATCTTATCTTCAGAGATTTCCAATCTTTGTACTAACTCTAGGCTCCACACTATTGGATCATCAAGAATCCACCTTCCTTGTCCGTCCACTAATTTAGCAATCCAATCGTATAGCTCGATGGGGAAGGAACATAAGAAAATCTTGTAGATCTTTGTGTATAGGTACCTATCCAACCATTGTTATTTCATCAATCACGGATTTCTGTTTTCTTGCACTACGAATTCCTAAATCTTTCTATCCAAACAATCTTCAATTTATTTGTTTGTTGGATTCCAGCGATGTGACATCACACATCTCTTTATGTAGATCCTAGTCTTGGCAATAGTACCATTTGTTGGCTTAATGGATCCTGACCCAGGTTTAGAGTTAAGTTTGTCAAACAAATCCCTACACTACTAGAACTTTGGCATCAATCCATGGAGTGCAGACTAAAGTCTCACCTGAAGTAGTATGAGGGTATGCTGGAACCAAGTTTCTATGCCCAAAGATGGTTGTGATGTTTTTTCTACCCTTAATCTGAATTCGCGCAGATCAATAAGCCCTTAAGGCTTGGCAATATAACTTCCTCTTACCAGACTCTAGACCTTCAAGAAGGTCGATGACTGTCTTTCGTGGACCCTAAACAGACGAATCAAGCACTTACACACCTTTGTAACTACCCTTAGTTTTGTATTTACCTAGATCATCTTAAGGGTATGATATATTTAACATGTATTAATATATTATTTGTGTAAACAAATATTATTACTTGCATTCATATACCAATGTAAACCATGCAGAATCTCACATCACTACAGTATTAAATCATAAACCCAATATTCATCATAACATAATCACATTCATTCATAACTAAAGTAAATAGGAAAAACACAGATATTTCTAGAATAATCTCTTTATTGATACCTTAGTTATGCTTACAAACTCAAGACTACCCTGAAAACTCAACTGTAAGGCTCTGTGCACTCAGCTACGAACTCTATTCTAGGCCTCTGCACACATAGCTGTAGAGCCTCTCTTCTACTCTAAGACTCTTCACTCTACTCTTCTTAATGACTCATTACATCAATTCATCAACTATTATCTACCTTATACTCTCTAAGACTCTCCTTTTCATACAATCCCATGGTCTATGGACCATGGGTAGGTCTATACAAGCCAAAACAACTTACATAAAAGAAGGGAAAATCCCTTTATGACACTTACTATCTATGCTCTTTGCAACCACAACTTGTGGAGACTTTACATTTTACATAATAGGAGCTTTGGTTTTTTGCCCCAAAACTTGGGCTTTTTCCTCAAACTTGACCACAGGGGACGCTGTCCCAACACTCCATAAATCAGATTTTCCTAAATCGTAAAATCACTCCATGAATCACCCATAAATCACTCCATAAATCATATTTTTCTAGATTCTAAAATCACTCAATATATCCTTAGAATACTTTAGTATTTTCAAGGTATATTTTCTTTTTCCTTATGGATAAAATTTCACCTATCCATAGCTTTTCTAAATCTAGGAATCATCTAGATCTAAAATTCACAAAAATACCAACTTACACAATACAATTTATTTACATAGAAGAACATAACTTATTCTCAAAAGTCAAGACCCCTTTCTGAAGCTTTTTCACATGGAAGATGTTGTAGTGCTTTCTTCTCAAAGATGTACATAAAGAACCCACTTAAGATTATGGATGACAAAAAATCTCAACAATATAAATGGTTGCTAAACATTGTATATCTGCAGCAAGTGATGGAAACAAAACCTGCCAAAATTCTGATCTATGCCACAATCATAGTTAAGCAACAAAAGGAAATAGTAATAACTCCAATCATCCAATGGAAACAAGATCTACAAAGAATAGTTTTTATTATAACACCTGTAAAGGGAACAAATAGATGTTACTATTCCCCCTCTATGGTATGGGTTCTTAGCTATCCGCAAATGTCTTCAACGTTTGTAGAGTCTCTCTCCTATATAATGTGTAAACCCAGCAAAAAATGGTGTTCGACAATGAAAATAATCAGAATTACAATAGTGAGTGCAGCAATGAAAATAATCAAAATTGAATAATGACTGGAAAACCCTTCTATTTATAAAAAAATATTGAGTTATCCTCAAAAAATGAGAAATAATAAAATATTATTAACCCCATTCTTGGAATAACCACTTGGAATATTTTATTATATTTGGTTAGGAGGGAAAAAGTATTTAATTTTTATTTAGAAATAATAAATAAATAAATGATTTATTTATCATCTCAAGGGATTGGTTAAGGAATAATAAACAAATAATGATTTATTTAATTATTCCTAAGGGATTTAGCCAAATTTGACAAAGAATAATAATAAATTAATTATTCTTAGTGAAAAATAAGACAATTAATGATTTATCTGTTGATTTTTCATAATTGGGTCAAATATGACAAGGAATAATAACTGGACAATGGTTTAATTAATTATTCCTAGAATGAAATCAAATAAATAGTGATTTATTCAATTATTCTTCGTGGGTTTAATTATAATTACTTAACAAAGGTGGTTTATTAAGTAATTTCTCACAGTGAAAGCAATTTTACTATGATAAAATTCGCTTTACATGGTGTACTTCGATTCATCTAGTAAATTAGGCTAGATGATAATTTTTTTGGTGATAACAAATTGCTCCCCAACGTATGATTGTTACGAGAAAAATGTATGACTGAAGTACGATGCAAAGACACAATCACTAGACAACATAGTGGAGTCAGAGAGAGAGAGAGAGAGAGACCAATAAAGCTGAAGCGAAAGAGGATAGGGATAGAGGGGCAAAGACTAATGGAAGTTTCCTTTTATGTTCTAGTACCAAACCTCAATGAGGTCGGGGAGCCATACCCATACCCACCAAGATAACTTAGTAAAAAAATAATGGTGTGCCCAGAAACATAAAATTGAGAAATGAAGTACATGTTGAATGGTACATGATATACCAGCATAATAGAGGCAGAAAATAATACAATGTGTCGGATATATATAATGCACCTAGAAAAAACATGAGCCAGGAATAAATATAATATCATCTAAGTACATGAGATATAATGTCCCTTCTCAAAAAATGGGTGGGGGGGAGGGTAGAATAGTTGGAGAAGCCTTGTTGAATAGGGAATGGCTCTGCAAAACTCAATGAATCATCTGAAGGAAACGTGTATGCTATGGAAACATTGATTGGTGGGAACTAAACCCATCAAATCTATGGAACTGCATATGAGGTTGTAGCATAATAGGAATTCATCCTGGCATGTGGGGGGTTACCTGAAAGGCCACCCCCTCATAACGTCTGAAACATATGACACACACATGGGAATCACTGGTACAATATGCTGCATCATTGGACCATCAAGTGTATGAATGATGAACATGAAACAGCCAAGTAAAATGGCAATAATGAGGCCCTCTACTCGATCCGAGGCACCGAACAAGAATGGAAGGTGAAACCAAGATACACCACCCTCTAGGCCATTCTTCTGGAATAAATGAGTTGATGTCAATAGAATAGGGCCCATGATAGGTGAGACAATGAGGATCCTCAACTAAGGCACAAGGGAAAATAATTATTTTATTGATGGATTGACACCAGGGATAATGGGATAAGTGGTACTGAAGGACAAATAAAAGACTTCCCTTGTCAGAGCATAAAGTGCATGGTTGACCTAGAAGCATCTGACTCAACTCTGGAGGGGATGGGGATAGTATGAATAGAGACCAAAATGGGAAACACAAGATGAATAGTATGAAAATATGGATGGAATATTGTGACATGATATAATGGGACATGAAACAAACTCCATGGATGCAAGGGTGACTCATTGTGGATGCTCTGAACAAGGGTGACTTGATGATGCTTCCACATAGAATAGGCCTAATGGGGACCATCAAAACATGAGTAAATGATGGTTACTCATGATGAACATCGACACATGGTATGATAAGTATTAAGAGGAGGTGGACCTCGAAGTACAAGTGTCGCTTTACGAAGAAATTCGATTTTGAGAGGCGATAAAGTGACCATTCTTGGAAAAATGTCTTCCTAGTGTAGTATAAAATCATCAAAAAATGAGGAAGACCCATTATAGAGCTTGATTAGAGCTTTCCAATGGTGCTGAAGGTTTTTCAAACTGATCTATGGTTTGGTCACAATGAGTGACAAAAAAAGTGTGTATTTTTCTATGAAAGGACATTTTCCCTCCAGTTTGGATTCATTTGCTAAGTGAGCTGTGGTGAATTTGGAGAGGAGGAAAATGCCCTAAATTTTGTGGAGATCATAGCAAACAAACCAACCATCAAATTCAAGATGTACGACTTTTAGGTAGGTGGCCTTACTCATCTCTTCAATTTCAGTGGTTTATTTACTGATTTTTGGCACCTAGTAGCTCCCTGGGAGACCCTTACATTTCTTCACGGCCTTATCGCACTGTTTGGGCCCAGAAGTGTGATCTGGCTTGTAGGAAATAGGTGAAAACCTACGAGCCCACACATTTTGGACAAAAAACTGTGAGTTTGGGTTGAAAAGAGGGTGATCTGTTGGCCTAGTGGGGGTTGTAGGTCGATCAGTGTAGACCATTGTTTTCTTCTCTAAGCTGACAAGACGTGGTATTTTGCAGGCATGGCAGAGCTGAAAATCAGCAGACATGAATGAGACTTTGATAACATTCTAGCCAAGATTGAGAGGGATCAAGGGGTTTAAGGGGCATTGGCTCATTATGGGGTTCTCAAGTTGGTAGAGAACCCATTGTTGAGGGCAAGTGAGCCCTTGCTATCGAGAATTATGAGCTATTGGGATCCAGACCAAGAGGTCTTTTATCATACAGGGGGACAAGAATGAGCTCACATTATAGGATATTTATTTCTTAACTAGACTACCTCCCCTCGAAGTGGTGGGGGATATTAATCTGGCATTACCTCATGGGAGGAACATTACTCAGTTTGTGGAGCACCATTATCGACGGGATGTTTGTGTCAAGGGCATGAATATCCCGATTAGTGATCTAGAGTGGCTAGAGACATGAGTTGTGTTGGCTTAGGTGGTCCTAACCGAGGTTCAGAGTAGTTATGCCAACCAACAAAACCCTACACTATTGGCCCTCTCAGTAACAACCCACGTAGCACAGGCTACAGTCTCACTCGAAGCAGTATTGGGGGATGCAAGAACCAAGTTTCTATATCTAGAGACTAGTGTGATGTCTTCCAGCGCCTAAGATCTTCCTTCATGTAGATTGATAGAATTCTAGGGATTGATACTGCAACTAAGTTAAGGTTTATTACATACCTTTGCAAAGGTCCACGATCAGTCCTTGTAAACCTTAAACAGTTGACTCACCTACTTCCATGCATCAACAAGCAACCCTAGAACAGAGTTCGTATAGATCTACTTGATAAATTAGAAAACGTAAGAGGAATAGCTTCTAACTTCGTGGAAGTAGATAATCATTCAGTTCACATATTATTAAGATAGATTTAGCTAATTTGTGTAGCATTCATTCAATAATTCAGAAAAAATATCATTAATCGAAAACATATACATAAACAGATTCAATGGAAATACTTAGTAATTCTTCAAAAGGTTGCCAAAAGGTTTCCTTTATTGATATTCAATTCACTGATTACAGACTCTCCTACCTTGTGCACACAGCTACAGTGGTCCGCGCACTTAGCTACAGACTCTACCTAGGCCTCCTCCGCACTCACCTGCAGGAGCCTTCCGTCCTCTACCTAAGTGGAAGAAGCAGGGCCTCCCTACCTTAGTCTCTTACCTAAGACAACAAAAACAATTCAATGTACCCAATTCTCTATCTAAACTTACTTCTAAGACTTGCTATGACTCAACTATTTATAGCTTCCTTAATACAATAGCATGGCCCCTGGCTCATGGGTGAGTTTTCAAAATCGACCAAAAAAAGGGGCTAAAGCCCCTTTGACTCTATCTATCTGCGCACTCTGTATCCACATTTTGTGAATACTTCACATATTTTACAAAATTCTTTACAAAAATTACTAAGTAAATTCAATTCTACCCCTAAGGACCCCATCCCAATAGGCCCCAAAGACAAAGATTGTGACTCACCTTTGAGTCACTCAATTGGTTGTTCCACTTTCTGGAAGAGTTCACTGAATGCCTTGGTCAATGCTTGGAGCTCTATGGTACCTTGTTTTGCTACTTACTATACCTCCTTGACTAGTTTGTCTATGGTTGACCCCTCTACTGTAAGTTGTGTAGTCCTCTGTGTCTGTTGCATGGCCTTCTCATGGATGTTCTATGAAAGTTGGTTGGCTTCCTCAATTCAAGGTTGAAGCCAGTCTCTTAGCAAAGCCTATTTTTTCTGCAATTCCTATATTTGTATCAACTTGGCCTTGCCTTCCTGCAAGTGCACAAAGCACTGGACTAGTGCCAACATCAATGCCATTGTATTGATCTCATCATACTGCTATTGTGCTTCCCTGATTTCTATGTTCAATAGTTGCAACATAGGATCCTCCTGCAGTGTATCCCATAGGCCCATTTCTTGAGTGAAGAGTTAGTCGCAACTCTGAACTGCAACATCTAATTGAGCCATAGATTCTTTTATAGTCACTCCTATTTGTTCTAGAACCTCCAACGGTGAGGTCAGCTACAACTTCAACTACAACTCAATTATTTTCATCCGAAGATCGAAAGTCACCTTAGCAATGTTTTCCTTTGAAGCACACATTGCTGCAAACAATTTCCCCACTTTCGCTGAGGCCTCTGCATCTTCAGGTATAATCAGCTTAGGCACAAACTTGCAGGCCTACTTAACTGTTGTTACCAGGTTATGGCATTGTGTCTGGAACTCCTCCTATTCCTTCGGTCCCTAAGTTTTTTCTGCAAAAAGCTATTCATTATTGACTTTAAACTCACTCAGAACAGTGAGTGCATTTTTTTCTCTGATCTTCAACTCATCGGATACCCCCTAATGTGGCACATGAAGAGTCTGGAGTGGCATCACGGCAAGGTTTAGTCCCACATCTTTCACTGTATTGAGCACCGCACGATCCTCTTCTAATTCCATACGGACTGACCCCTTTGGCAAATGAATCTGAGATCCAAATTCCATTCAATCTTTGTGACTACATTAGTCCCCTAGTTCAGTCTCGCTTGCACGCCTCTTGCCTTCCTGACATCCACTTGAATCTTGTTTTCTTAGATCTTCAGCTTGCGTAGATCCTTCTAGACGCTCCCTAGTGTCTGCATGTATTGCTGCTCAAATTGTTGCAACACCTCTATTGTTGTGTCCCGTATCTTGTCACTGTTCTCATCGAGATCCCCTTATATTAGCACCATGGGATCCAGATGTGTCTTCTTTTCAGAATTATGCTTCTTTCACTAGCCACCCATCTATTCCTATTTGCATTTCTTCCAAATGAACAAAGTGCTCTACTCCTCACTGCCCCCTCCTCCCTGCTCTAAAAGTTCTTATTTGTTAGTGTGGTGCAAAGAAGACTTCTCACCCTCCTGAGCATCCTTCTGTTCTTTCTCTGCTTTCTCTTTAGTAGTGCACTCTTCCTCTAGACATGCCTTCTCTGTAGCAGCCTTAGAAACCTCCTTCTTCGTTTTCTCCGTCAATGTGCACGCAGCTTTCTGAGCGACTTCCTTCCGCTTTTGCACAACAGAGTTCTCTATGCCTTTTTTGGTTCCCACCTCCAGCATTATAGGTTCGTGCTACTCTAGTGGCCAATACCTTGCAACTTCCTGCACATCTATCTCTGACACTAAATAATGCAGTACATTCCACGTTCCTTCTGGGTCCTTCCATGCACAGATTGAGACGTTGTGAAAGTTAGCCTTGAAATCCGCATAGGCTGTTAATTATTCAAACAAGGTCGGGGTCAACCTTGGCCACTGATTGATCACCATCCGAAGGTCCATCTCCATTAGGACACAAAAAATATTTTTTTCCTTAATGTTTGGCATCCTTTGTGACCCAGAGTGAGGCGAACCTCGCTTCCTCAAGCAATTCTTCCTTGTGCGGAGGAAATTAGCTATACTCCACTAACCTCCATGCAACTAAGACAATCAAGAATAGAAGCCAAGAATAATGAAATGGATTTCTTTCTTCTTGGGCTTCTCTGTAGTTCATGAGGAACTCCTGTCAAAGATATTTCGACGAATTATACTGCACGCGCTTCGCACATTGTGCAGCAAGTGGAACAACCGGTGCCAAAAATTTGTCCACGCGACACTTTCTCATGATCTTTCTTGCAAGGATCTAGGCAACAAACTGGACTACCTAGTCTTGTATTGACAAAATTGAGTATCCTAGTGACGTCTTCACAAGACCATATTCCTTTTTCATTTTATCGGCTAGTTCCTTTTCCCCCGTTTTTCCTGCAAATTCCTTGGTAGGGTCCACTCCTTTGTGGGGCAACTCTATTACATTGTGGATCAGCACATTTTTTATTGGAATAGGCTGCCCTAGCCATAGAATCCCATCATGCACCAGCATGAGGAGATGGTGCACACATACCATATTGATAGGGGAGCAGTGATAGTGTGATACTAAAAGCATATTTAGTTGCCCTGACTGCTCAATGTCGCATACACACTTCATGGGTTCTATGTAACTCCTATTTCATCATAGTATATCTTCATCATATACTTATGAGTCGCTAGAGGATGAATTGTTTCATTATCCACAAGGTCTCAGTCCTCCATTTTCTACAGCGGGATGTGCACAATCTTAGGTCCTTCAAATGTGACCTACTCCAGTAGCAGGGGAGTGGATATCCCAAATTTTCCCTAATTGGGATCCTTGGTCACTTTAGTGTTTCCCTTCTGCAAAGAGATGTACTCAAGTAACATAGAGATAGGCTTGACCCCCTCAACATTGACTTCTTCAATACCTTGGTACTCCTCTGCTTCTAAATCTACTACTTTTTTTGGTTGCTTGTCCTTTTTCTACTTCAACTGTGCTTATGTATGCTTCCTTGGTTACATTTGCACCGGCACTGGCTTCTTTTGTTTTTCTTTCATGGTTGGTTTCTTTTCTTTCATAGCAGGTTGCTTTTCTTTTCTCACTATTTGTTTCAGCCTAGGCGACCTCGACACTATGGGGACAACAGGTGTAGCCTCCATACTAGATACTTTAAGAATTGGCACGCCAGACATAGTTGCT
This sequence comes from Pinus taeda, assembly GCA_000404065.3. Taxonomy (NCBI): domain Eukaryota; kingdom Viridiplantae; phylum Streptophyta; class Pinopsida; order Pinales; family Pinaceae; genus Pinus; species Pinus taeda. Next base: position 85,335 of record APFE031506991.1, on the reverse strand, counting down.
TCTAAATTCAGGGCTTTGACAAGGTTAGTGGCAGTCATACTTTCAATGAATAGCTATCAAACCGTTGTTGAATAGTTCACAAACGTGGGGCATGTCACAAATTCTTCCTGAAACACTTCACTCATATGTGTCAGATAGCAAAATGCTCTAGAAAGTCTTAGATTGCAAAGTATTCTTTTTTGGATTGGTATGAATAATTTATAAGGCGATTTGAATTCAAATTTGACTGTTCCCCTGAAATTCTGATAATAAACTCTGCTTTGGTGGTAGATCTTCAAATATTTTCACCTTAATTGTTGCCTCCCCACTCCTCTTAACTGCTTCTTAGCCATCACATCATGAATATTAACTCCAACGGTCATTTTCCTATTGGGCTACGCAGTACCTTCCACTATGGTGCAGCATCTTGAGCACAGATTCATTTCTTGCCTCTTCTTCAATCTTTCTACAACCAAGTCGATGCATTGTCCTCCAAACCAAGTAGTGTAGTTTATAGTCTTGCGCTCCCTTGGAACTACCTAGATCACTGAGACTGTCCTACTATCATATGGTCATTGCACAGGATCCCCCGTATACAGCTTCAGCCTGCTCCCATTCACTCTTCACGGGAAGTACTCCCCATTCAGCTTCGTGAGCTGAACTGCACCACCGTCTGTAATTTCCTTGAAAATATATGGTCCTAACCAATGCATCTAGAATTTACCTAGAAATTTAGTGAACTTACTATCATATAACAACACAAGATCATTTACCTTGAATGTGTGAAGCTTGATATGGTGATCATGCCATGCTTTTTTGCGTTCCTTCTATACTTGTTGGTGGAATCCTACCAAAAATTAGTCCTCCCCTAGCTCCACTAGTTGTACGAGCCATTCATTCAAGGCCTCATGATCTACCATATCCATCAAAGCTGCTATGCATAGACTAATCACAATGTATTCTAGAGGCATTACTGCTTCAACCCCGTAGACTAATCTAAATGGAATTTTCCCTGTCAACTTCTTACAGGTTGTCATATAGGCCCATAATACCATAGATATGTGCACATTCCAATAATTCTGTTGTGCATTACAGATATTTGTCATTGCATTCTCCAAAATTTTGTTAAAAGCTTCGACTATCCCATTTTCCCAAGGGTGATATGGTGTACTCTTCTGATTGTAGACCTGGAATTCATTTGTCAACACACTAATTGTTTCATTCAGAAAGTGCATACCATTTTCACTCATCAAAACTTTTGGGCATCCAAACCTTGTTAATACATTTTCAAACAAGAATTTTGTTGTCGTAGCCCCTGTACAATCCTTGATTGGCAGAGCTTCTTCCCATATCATTAAATATTTTGTCGCAATGATAATGTAGCATGCACCCATTTTCTTGTCAAGGGTTTGAATTGGCCCAATAAAATAAATCACCCACTTCTCACATTCCTATAAATATACTTGAGGATATAGTGGTAGATAATCCCTTCGTGATGGTCTTCCAGTCCTTTGACATGCATCACACGGATTACATTATGCTTTGGAATCCTTGTGTAATGTTGGTGAGCATAGTCATGCACACAAAATATTCTGCGCAATTGCTTTTCCTGCATAATGGCCTTCCGTAGCTCCCCAATGAGCTTCAGCGAGAATACTATCATGCTCAATGTCCATCACATATCTCCACAGTATTTCATCTGCACCCATTTTGTATAAATGTCTCGCAATGATCGAAAAATTGGTTGCGGAACTACTAATTCTTTCTTTTATTGATTTGTATATCCTTCAGGTGCCAACCATGTAGTTAAGAAGTGAATAATATCAGCAAAATAGTTATCAGCTACACGTACTACAAACAGTTGTGCATCTAGCAACAATTCCTCCAAATTATTGGGTTCTTCACCTGTTTCAATTCTCGACAGATGGTTGGGTCCAGCATTCAACCTCTCGGGCTTCACAATGACTTCAAAATGATACTCATTAAATAACAACAACCATCTGCAAATATTTCCAGCCAACAAGAGCTTGTTGAACGAGTATTTTAAGGTAGAATGATCTGTATACATCTTGAAATCCCCTCCCAACAGATAACGCCTGGATTTTTGCAGCGCATAGACCATGGAAAACCCTTCGCGATTAGTCATTGAATAATTTTTCTCGACCTTTGATAACTTCCTACCTGTGAAGGCTATAGGATGGTTCATTTCTCCTTCACCTTCCTGTGTTAGCACTACACCCAGCGAAATGCAAGAGGCATCCACATGTACATGAAACTCCTTTTTCCAATCAGGAAATACCAAGATTGGCACAGTTACCATCTTTTCTTTTAACACATCTAAGTTGTGCTGACATTATTCATCCCAACAAAATGACGCATCCTTGTTTAGCGGTTTTTCCATGGGTGTGGTAATTTTAGCATAAGCTTTGATGAATTTTCTATAGTATGATATATGTCCTAGTGTTGCGTGTAGTGATCCGGATTTAAACAGGAACGCAACAAATTACAGAGATAACCATATACACAAATATGCAGCAGAAATAATACTTCATTTCATTAATGGAAAATACTAAAATATGCTTACAATCAGAAATGGAAATAAACTAGCTAGGGCGATGGTAGCTTATCTCTGAGAAGAGATGTGATGGCTACATGCCTCTGAACTGTGTTACATTGAGGCTCGAAGGCCTATTTATTGTTGAGAAACAATGAAAAACCCTTAACATTCCAAAACCTAACCCTAGGAGATGAAACGCCAAACTGTGGGCCCCGTTTGGGGGTAAGTTGGTACATCAACTTCCCGGGGTCGTAACTTTAGCATATGATCTCCGTTTGACGCGTACAATAGCTCATTAGAAAGATCTATTCGAGCACTATTATTGTTGGAACGGGAAATATCGATCCATTCCATGGACCCATCTTGCCCTCGGATTCCCCAAGAAACGTCATTTAGGGCCTCAAAATGGCTCCGAAAGTTCAGGACTCGAAAAACTGCTAAAAATAGTAAGTTGTGCTACAATTAAGGAAACTGAAAATGCTGAGAAAGACAATGGTGGGGGTCCAGGTGGACTTGGCAGGTGGCCACCAATATCCACCTGGATCAGCGTGATAAATAGAGGATGCAACGCCAAGTGAAAAACACAACAAACTTACTATGATTTACGCATTACTGGGTTGCAAAGTAAACTTCTGTAAAACTCCATAAAATTGGTCACAGACTCTCGCTCTCTAACTTGCCCAACATGACCAACATTACAAATGACTTTTACTTGCATATTTATCTTAACCTACAAATTCGACATTAATTACATTACAAAGAAAATATTTAATACACAACATGGACAAATTTACATAGTAAATTATTTTCTGAACTTGCAAGTGTTGTGGAGTGTGGCAACAGTCGCGGAATGAATGTTTGCCCATATCTATTTAATAAACTTCATTAAATGCCTTAACTTCTATGATGTGTTTCGGAATTGTAACTTCTATTCCGACTTTTGTCCTTCTACCTACAAACAAAATTGCAACCATGCAGTAGTTGACTGGGCAGGCACGTTGGTTGTAAGTGTGTTTAATGTAGTGGTTGGCATTAATATTTCCAACAAATTGGCATTTTTGGCAACTTATTATTCTACATCACATTAATTAAAAATGTTTTCAATGAAATTGATTAGAATTCCATAAATATTTTTTCAAATTACAAATTTGAATGGTAAATTCTATACTCTCGAATATTTTTATTGTTCTAAATCTTAGAAAAAAAAAACTCTAAAAATATCTAATAATTAGACATCTCCTAACTGTACACTGATCCATTAAACTCCGATCAATAAACTCCATGAAAGCTAAAACTAAAACATAACCCTTACATTTTACATACCACCACAAATTAAGACTTAACAATAAGACACAATAAAGTCACAACAATATCAAGAGTAGAGACAACTCAGCTATGCCCTACTTCCAATCAAATGCAACGAGCATACAATGGAGGTTTACTCGTTGAATTCCCTTGAAAATAGTTATATCTTGCTACAACATCTGAGATGGCCCTCCATTACACTTAAAATATAGGCTTATGAAAAGTTGTTGGAAAGGACTAATCTGATTGATACCAGTCAGTATGCCATTAATAACTTATAAAACAGCAATTCAGTATGCCATTAATAACTTATAAGACAACAATTAACCACAAATAGCGCAGAAATTAAATGTCCCAACAAATAGCAGACCCTCTAGTAGTAATATACTAATGTAGAAATTGAATGCCCCTATGAATGACAGAGCTATCAACAGTGACATTGTTGGAAGCCTTTACCATCCCCTCTCAACTTCTGCCCAAAGAATGCCATAAGTGCGACATTGAAATATATGAAACTTCAGTTTTAGATTTCTTTTAGTAATGAATTTCATATTGATATTTCATTTCATAGTATTTTGGGAATTGATCAACACCCAACATTTATTTTCACTATGAAGTTCATGAGAATTTTATTTTTAACATTAATTAAGACATATAAATATTTTTTATTTTCAAGACTATAGATATTTTTTATTTTCAACATTGGGGTTGATTACCTAGTTATAATATCTTAGTTTCTTTTTTCCCTTTAACTCCTTATAGTCAAGAAGATTCTCTTAAAGTTTGGGTTAATAATATTTTTAATATTATTCTTATTCTATAAAATGATATCCTCCTTTATCCCCTAATGGTGTAGCAAATATAGGTATCCTTATGCCATCCTCTCTTGAAGTGAAGAGGGGAAATGATTGCTTTAATAAGGAGGATAGGGTAGGGAGTATTTCATTTAATATTAAGATTGCATTTACCTTAATATCCTTTTGGGTATGTTAAATCTTCCTCCATGATTCTTTAGAGATACTACAAGCCAAAACCTTACATCCATAATCCATATAAAGTAACAGGAGTGACCAGAGTCTCAAACAAGAGTTTTTTTCAAATCTCATATCCAAAGATCTATTGAATTACAATTGTTTTTAATCACATAGTAACATTTACATCCTCTACTTATTCTTTTCCCATTGCTCTAATTCCAATTTAGCTTGTGTGGACCTCGATTCCAAGGTATTTATATAAAGGCACTTCCTCCAAGTAGTTGTTTTCATATATGAAAGTATCACATGCAAAAATTTTGGATTTAATTATCATGACTTTAGATTTGTCAGTCATTACCCATCTTGAAATAGAAATCTAGGAGGATTATTAGTTGTTTTCCAAGCTTGTAACGAGTTCTCATTAAAAGAACAATATTTCTAACATAAAGGAGAGGAGTTATAACTATACAAGTGAGCATGAGATCAAAACAACTTGCATCTTCAAGCACTCTTCTATCTTATCAATGTATATGCAAAAAACAATAGGGTATAAGGGACACCCTTGCTTGACTCCAATATTGCCTTTAATTTCTTTTGACCAACACTCAGTAGTCCTAATATTGGTGATGGCATTCTTGTACCCCAACATGAGAGGAACCATTATCGTTTTTGCTAAAGTAGGAGTGATCCGGATTTAAACAGGAACATAATAAAATACAGAGATAACCATATACACAAAGATACAGCGGAAATAATACTTCATTTCATTAATGGAAAACACTGAAATATTCTTACAAACAGAGTTGAAAATAAACTAACTAGGGCGATGGTAGCTTATCTCTGAGAAGAGATGTGGCGGCTACATGCCTCTGAACTGTTCTAAACTGTGTTACAATGAGGCTTGAAGGCCTATTTATTGTTGAGAAACAATGGAAAACCCTTCACATTCCAAAACCTAACCCTAGAAGATGAAACGCCAAATTGTGGGCCCCGTTTTGGGTAAGTTGGTACATCGACTTCCCGGGGTCGCGAATTGGTCGTATTATCTCCTTTTGACGTGCATGATAGCCCGTTGGAAAGATCTCTCCAAGGACTACGATGGAAAAGACAATATTTAGAGAGAAAAATTGTCGGCGGTAGATTTCCCAAAAAACATCGTTTAGAGCCTCAAAACGGCTCCAGAAGTTTAGGACCCGAAAAACTGCTAAAAATAGTAAACTATGCTATAATTAAGGAAACTGAAAAAATTGAAAGAGGCAGTTGTGGGGGTCCAAATGGGATAGGTGGGTGGCCACCAACATCCACCTGGATCAGCAGTTGCCTTCCCCATTAAAATATTGTGTTATGTGCGGTTGAAATTCTTCCTTTTCTGTTTAGTGTTTTCATCGATCAATTTTTTTTTTTTTCTCCGCTGTTGAGTAGATATATTCGTGTCTTATGTTTTAGCATATCACATAAGTTGTCGAGTCTACAAGTAAAAATCTACAAATCAAAACCAATGTGGAAACAAATTCCTATGCAAACAATAGATCAGTATTTTGATCAATGCATGGTAGCTCCTATTTTGGAATCAAGGTTTGAAATTTTGACAAGATGTATACGACACATATTTTTACAAGATCACCATTTTTTAGCAAAAAATCACGCTACAAGGGTGTCCAAAAGCACAGTAAGTTTCAAATTTTGTTCTTCCTTAACAAAGGACTAGTATTTTGATCAACAGACTCTCATACTTTGATTGAAGGTTTAAAATTGGATTCTAGAGAGTCCATTCATTTATATTCTCACCAAATTTCATAAAAAATTGTTCAATTTAATTAGAGCACATTCCTCTATATTCTCTTTTTTTTTTTTTTACTATGGTGAATCAATAACTCGTTGAAGTAATTAGGGCGAGGCCCAAGAACAAACCTAGCGGTATCCACTATAACACCAAGAGTATATCCAACAACCTGTAAGCCACATACACCATGAATTTATGACTAAGAAAGAGCTAAGACTCCACAAGGGTGGGGGAGCCTACTCCTTGAGCCTTATCACAATGGGCCAAATAAGTTCACCCTGTGGGATTTAAAACCAAGTGGAGGGGGTAACTTCCCATTGTGCCAACTACTTGGTAATCCCACAAGGAGACACATTCCTCTATAGTCTCACCAAATTTCATATAAATTTATTGAGTCTAATTGGTGCACCCAAGCTTTACCTTATTTAGAGACAATGCATAGAATTTTCCAAAAATAGGGGTACAGTAATTTGACCTACTTGTAACCAATATTGGGAGAGAGAGTTTGAAATTTTACAAGATGTTGTGAAAATATTTATCTATATATCGTCAAAATTCATTGAATATTAAGTTTCATATTTTATTCTCCATTGACATAGGACTACTATTTTGATCAACATGCTCTCATACTTTGATTTAAGGTTTAAAATTTTGGTTGGAGAGAGCCCATTCCTTTATATTCTAACCAAATTTCATACAAAAAATTTGAGTTTAATTAGAGCACATTCTTCTACATTCTCACCAAATCTCATAAAAAATTATTGAGTCTAAATGGTGCACCCAAGCTACACCTTATTTAGAGATTGTGCATAGAGTTTTCCAAAAATAGGAGTTCAATGTTTTGACTTGCTCACAACTAATATTAGGAGTGAGAATTTGAAATTTTTACAACATGTTGTGAAACTCTTTATCTACATATATACAAAATTAATTAAAAAATATTGAGTTTAAGGGTATTAGTATTTCAATTAAAGAGTGTGATACGAATGCACAAAATCAAGAAATTGGAGAGTCAATTACTAATGATTTATTAATTGTAGAAGTGTTTTAGTTACCTGTTGTGGCCACAAAAACTGCCCCTTTTATTTTTCTTAAATAATTAAAAGAAAACGGGTCCCCTAACAAGTTTTTTATTTTGATGTCTAATCTCATCATTAGATCTCTTAGAAATTTCATTTCATAATTTTAAGTCACAAGGAACCCAATGTTTGATTTCACATTTTTATTGACTTTTTTTAAGTTCAAATTTATTTCACTTCTACTTATTATTTTATGTTTATGAGTTTATATTTTTATTTCTACTATGATGATTCTCTCATTTTTATAGTTTTTCTTGTTTTAGTGTTGGATTGGATATGTAAAAATTTAACCTTGTTTTGTTTTGACTTTAATTTCTTGATTTGATTTGTAAATTGTCGTCGATATTTCACTGTCACAATAGATCTCATAAAATTATATTTAAAGATATGAAATCTACATTATTAAGGTTTTATTTCTCTTTAGATTTATGGACTTGTAGATTATTGTTAATTATGTATGCATGGAAAATAAAATTACGCAAAAAAAAGAGAACAATGAAATAAAAACTCACAAACTACGATTTAACATAGGATATGACCTGGGAAACCCTTTCAAGAGAAAACCCAATTGGAAGGTGAGGCCACTCTACTCCCTTTATCTGAATAAAAAATGGTTGTGAGTACAAAGAAATATGGGATGTGGCCCATGGGCTACTACAATGCATAAATGATATCTATGTGCTCTATCTCCTATCCATCTCAACTTGTTTTGCTCATATATGGAACAAATACACTCGAAAGAAAGGAACCCCTTTTTCCTCGTAGTGGCCCAGTTATAACACAGCATGATAGCCTTCTAGTGGTTAGGTTTGACTCCCTCAACTCTTAACCAAAGTTACAATATGGACTCTTGCAGAGTCTTATACATAATAATCATGTTGCTAGCCCCTTTTCCATGAATAATGATGGCTGGTGTGGCATCCTATTGAATTATGGTGGTGAAAATGAGAAGTTCAGCTTTTGAGTGGCATAAATTTTGCATGTGGACTCTGATTGATGTGATTCTTATGCCACTCAAAATGCGTTTATGTGTATAATATTTAAAAAATGTGCTACACAAAATTTGCAAATTTTTACCCCCAAAAATTGTCATTTAGTGCCTCAAAATGCTCTCGGAAGATTTCAAACCCTAATTTTCCAAACTAGGTTCCACCAGTAAAATGGCCCTATGAGCTTATTCCTCCACTTTTTCCACTCTAAAAGCATCAATATGGGTGACAAACAATATAATGATAAAATCAATATCACACCTCCCCTGGAAGTTGTCCTTTCAACCCAATCTGTTAAAGGTCATGTCACCCCTATATCATAGTTTTGTATGTCTTTTACAAAATTGTATCTTTTGTCAACTTTGCCTAAGTATCTGGTGCCAAATCCTCCACAAAAGGTAGGACTTGGTCCTCTTCATTATCTAGCATGGAAGGCTCATAGGGTTTCAAATTCTCTACATTCACAATTGAGTAAATGTGCATATATGGTGGTAGACTTAGTTGATAAGCATTATCACCCACCTTTTCCAATATCTCGAAGGGACCATACCCTAGAGCTTTAATTTTCTTACCAGGACCCTAAAGCCTCTCCTTGTTCAATTATAGCCATACTCTATCTACTACCTTGAATGATTTCTTTGTTTTGTGTTGATCATGCCTAACCTTATATTTTTCGTGTGACTTCTGCAATGTTTCTTGTACTTATATATGGATCTTCCCTTCTTGTACTTAATCATTAAATCAAATTGTTATAGAAACCCCATCAACTTGTAATGTTTGGTATGTTGTAGCTTACTTTGGGCCTACGGGTACTACAGTGGTTGGTGATCTATGTGGATCACTATCTCTTTTCTCATCAGATAGTGCTTCCACTTCTTCATCGCTTGCACCAAGGTGTAGAGCTCCTTATCATAGGTAGGGTAGTTAAAATTTGCCCCATGAAATACTTCATAATGGTAGCATATAGGCCTTCATCCCTACACCAAGACTGCTCCCATTACATACCTACTCACATTTGTGTCCACTTTGAAGGGTTGTTGCAAGTTTGGTAATGCCAGAATTAGTGCTTGACTAATTTTCTTCTTTAGCTTCTCAAAGGCTCTATTGACCCTTTCCCTACTGGAAACTCTTGCCACTTGTTGTTATGGTGTGGATTAGCATTTATACCACTGAAAACAAAGCTATGAACCTCCTTAGGTACTATGTTTCCCCAAAAAACACCTAACCTCAATAAAATATTAGTAGGCACTGACCATTTGATGATGGCCTCCATCTTGAAGGAATCTATCTTCAGCTCTTCTCTACCTATCACATACCGCAGATACACCAAAGGTTGTTGTGACAACTCACACTTCTTGAGATTTGCTAGCAATTGGTGCTTCTTTAATGTCTCTAACACATGCATCAAATGTGATATGTGCTCCTCTTAGGTAGCATTATATATTTTTATAGCATCCAAATAGATAATAACAAATGAATCTATAAAAGGGCCCATTATATCATTCATTAACCTCATAAACGTAGTGGGTACATTGCATAGGTCAAATGGCATGACTAACCTCTCATACAAACCTAGCCTAATTTTGAAGGTGTTTTTCTAGGTATCTTCTTCTTTGACTCGAACCTGGTGTTATCCCAACTTTAAGTCTAGCTTGGTGAAGTACTTCACTTGTTGCAACTGATCCAGCAAGTCATCTACCCTTGGCATGGGGTACCTATTCTTTAGCATGATTCCATTCAATTCCCTGTTATCAATACACATTGGTCCCATCCTTCTTTGGCACAATGATGATGGGTGACCCACATGGTGATGTACTAGGTCGAATGACACCTTGTTCAAATAGTTCTTGCAATATTTTCTTCACCTCACTTGTTTCTATAATAGGCTGCCTATAAAACCCAATATTTGGCAATGGGGATTCCGACAATAGCTGCATCTCATGCTCCACTTCCCTCTTGGGTGGTAAACCTTTAGGATCCCAAAATGCATCCCTATACACCTATAGAAACTCTTCTAATTGTTGTTTTTTGTTTCTTAGTACACCCTTCCAAGGATTCCTTTCCTCTTACAGGCTCTTCTACAAACTTATTTTCTCTTAAAAATAGTAAAACATGCTTCTTGTTGGAACGGATCAATTTCTTGGCTTGGTTGGCACTTACCAATGAAATTTTTGGCTTTCCTTTGTGCGCGTTGATGGTAAACGATTTTCCATCCTTGACGAGCCGATAGTGCTTGGCTCTCCAAATGAATATTGCATCTTGCAACTACCTGTAAGAACTTCTAAACACCAGTCAGAATACATCAAGGGGAACCACATTTGATTGTACTTCATTAATAAAATCAACGCTAATAGAAAATATAATTTTGCATTGTTTTGTTACCTTTAACTTTGCATCCTTATTTACCCATCCCAATGGATATGAGCTTGGGTGATTGTTTGGTCAATTTAGTGTGTCCTAAATTGCTACATTAATTGCCAATCCGGGATTCATAAGCTGACGAAGTGTGACGCACTATAGGTGCAAGATAACCTATTTCTTACATTTGTCATTTTTTTATTTTTATGTTGTTTGGGGGTTTTTATCTTTGTTTATGGAATTCCTATTCCTAAGTTTCTAGAAGGCAAGTATGGTTATAGGTTTTAAGGCAATGATGTCCTTTATAAGGGTTCCCAAAACTTAACACTTCAGAAAGTCTTAGAACATACTAGCACAAAATAATACTTAAATCAAGAATGAAAAATATGCTGCTATTTAAAACAAGTAATTAGTGAACTACTAATTATGAAACTATCATCTCTGCTGCTGTCTAAATACAGAAAAATGATTTAAGCTACTGCACTCAAGGAAATAAAAGACTATAAAGAAAGTAAAACCAAAATCAAATTACATCATTCATAGTCTGATTTCTCGCCAGTTAGTCTAGCTATGGCTTTCAAAGATAATCGTCAATGACATGAGCAATCCAATATCTAATTGCAGAAAACTAAACTAAAATCAAATCACAACATTCATATTTCGATCCCTCGCCAGTTAGTCTAGCCATGGCTTTCGGAGGTAACCGTCAACGAAATGAGCAATCCAATATCTAATTGCAGAAAGGTAAACTAGAATCAAATCACAACATTCATATTTCAATCCCTCACCAGTTAGTCTAGCTATGGCTTTTGGAGGTAACTGTCAATGAAATGAGCAATTCAATATCTAATTGCAGAAAAGTAAACTAAAATCAAATCACAACATTCATATTTCGATCCCTCGCCAGTTAGTCTAGCTATGGCTTTCAGAGGTAACCGTTAATGAAATGAGCAAGTTGATTTCTAACTAACTTACCAAAGCAAATGAACAAAACTAAAATCAACAAAACAGAATTGGAATTAAAAGAAACTAAGAAAAGCAAAGTCAGCAGAGGATTAATTCCATATCACTAGTTATTATGAAAATTATACGCAGATGCCCGGGCTACCTACTCGATCCTGAAACATGCACACACTGATCAACGTTATACAAAGCTTGTAAAGTCATTGACAGAAGTGAAATGTTAGAAATATATATACAAGTGAATAGCTATAAAACATGTACAGTAAAAATAAAGAAATGGTGCATAAAGACTATACAACAACAATGGAAACGAAACCTCAGTGTCCAGGGGCCCTCTGCACAACCTCGGCCAACAGGCTATCAATCCAAAATTACGTTCACGCAAGCATGTAGAACAATCTTCTTATATATCTCAAAACACAGTTACAACAATAAAACTAGTGTCATGACACAATGAGTTCTTAACAACAAAATTATATTCTAAAGACTAACTATTATGCGTATAGGAATGTGTTATTTATAACAAAGGTTACATAACTATTTTCCTGTAAAACTACGTGAACATAGGACACGTGAAAAACAACGTCCATGGATTTAGCATCATGGTCGCCGAGATTATGCAATCTATTGAAAGCGGCTGTTGGATCCACATCGTGGTCAGCCTACAAGTGTCAGCGTGCCTCCAGAGATCTAGAAACAGCCACAAAAATCTTCACGTGTTTGAAAATGGAGTCTTGTTGCCATAGGACTCTCCTGTTTGACCACCGCTTGACCACTGTTGACCACGGCCTTCTTTGATGAATCCAGCTGGACCAATGGGACCTGATCCATGTCCAAGTCATTTCCAACTTGCCCATGTGGCTTGCTTTGCCTCGTGATACCTGTAACCTGTAGTTTAACAAAAATGACTGCAGAAAGTTGAACGAGCTGCGGAAAGTGGCTGCATTCCGCAGCTCATAAGCAAAAATCTAATTCAAACAGTAAACACAAGGTCACAGTTAAAAACCCACTTTAAATGCTCTTTTATGACTAATATCCAATGATGTTGATAGCTTAGGAGGTCCAGGTGAATGGAAAGAATCTAGAAAAATGTGTAGGAAAGATACAAGTTCAAGGCTGCACAATGATCACGAATTTCCAATCCCAATTTGTGGACCAACTTCGCTGCAATGAGATTCACCTAATAGCCTAATTCAAATAGAGCATCAACCTTTGTTTTCTTGACCTGTATCTTTATGCGGAAGAGTTTGATCATTTCTTTTTCACCATATTGCTAAAGGATACTCAGATTCACCTCATTCTACACTGATGTGACATCTCCTTATTAAAATTTTCCCTTTATAAGTAATTGTAATTAATTAAAAAGGGTTGAGACGAAGGGACATAGATTACAGATTGCTTGAGGAAATGGTTAATTTAAACATATCAGCCCTGGGTTGGATAGGAAGTTAATGGTCCGACGAGGAAATAAATTTAACTGAGAAGAAGAGGACAAGCCCAGGTGTTCTTCAACTCCAACAACAAGCAAGAAGAGGACAAAAATTTAAAGGCATCATGGGTTGCATTGTCCAAGAAGTTGACTATGTGAAACCATGGAAAATGATAGATGGGGGTTGGTTGGCAAAAGGTACACGTAGTATGGAAGAGATGATGGACAATATCTCACATAGGGAGAAGGAAATGAAGAAGAACAATGGAAAATACAGGGAGGTAAGATCTGGAGAGATAAAACTAGTTGAAGAACCCTCAAAGAGGCTTGTTGGGTGGAAGCATTATAGAGAGCAATGGCTTGCCTGTAAAGTTGATGAACCCACTGGAATCTTGCAGATTGATGAACCTACTAGATTAGGAAGAGAAACCCAGGTGCTTGTGAGGGTTGATGAACCAACAGGAGTTGCCTTAGGGTTGAAGATCTGGTGCTTGAATCACTAGTGAACCACTTGTAGAGTTCTCTTTACCCATCAATATCTTAAACACTAATGAACCTTCCCTTGATGTTGCCTCTCTTCTCCTAGAAGTGAGATGAGACTATTTGTATAGTGGTATCCTAGCATGGATGGTATTATGTCTAAAAGGATTGAGTGAAAGCTTGTGTAGCTGGTGGATGAACGTAGAGGGGCCTTGTGGCATCTTGTTTCAGCTATAATATTGGTGAAGTTTCCCCTAAGAAGCACTCCTCCTCAAGCACTGGAACTTGGCTCAAGGGTGACAACTACAAGTAATTGTGGTTGTAGCTTGTCTATTGTTGGGTGGAGTCTTAGAGTCCCTCTCTCAGTTTCCATATCTCTTATAAGATAAGTATATACCCATGTTATGTGTTTGTGCCTCTTATGTCTCTATTTGTTGTGTTGTAACAATACGGTGTTAATGACGGGGGTGTTTTATCCTGTCTAATTAAGAATGCCAATATTGTATGTACATGATTTTTGGCCACCCAACAAACTCCCCTTACACTTTTCAAATGCAACGGGTCCCTCCTTTTTGTTTTTGTGTATTTCAGGTTAAGTGCCTTGCTTTACTAACCTAGAATGGTGATCCATTGATTCTCCAAGTAGAGTTTTTGTTCTTGTGTGGTGATTGTGTTAATTTGTTACTTTGACATGATTTTCTTTTCATTGGCTATTTTATTTTGATGATGTTCTCGAAGGAACGTGAGGGCGGATCCCAAATCCTAATAACAATTAGTTGATTGATGACTTTTCATCCATGGACAACCTAACATTATCTTATACAATCCTTTTGTTATTGTGAGCAGCTTGAGACCTATTTGGTCATGTATACATATAAGCCTGGTGTTTTGATTATGTTCTTACATAGTTCCTTGCCTTGGTTATGGATTGAAATTGTGATTAAATCATGGCTTTTATGTGTTATATAGTTATGGACTATGAATGATTTGATTATCTTTGGGACCTTATTATAACATGTGACATGTGTTCATATTTTATGGTGTTCATATTCCATGCTATGATATTAAAAGGTTTTGGTCTTAAAACTATATAACATCACCTAACACTATTAAATTTTGTGATTTATGTTACGGGTGGTTGTTATTATGGTTTGAGTTGATGCAATTTAACACTATGCAAATTAGTTCTTTCCATAATTAAATTAGCATGAGGAAGATCCTAATACACCTATGCGATGGATAGATTATAATTTCAAGAGTTAACACTTGATAGCCATAGGTGATACATGTACATGTGATGGGATTTGGTGTTGAATAAATTATATGTTTATGCGATGACATGGATCTACTCATCAGATTTGGCAAGCGTAGGTCATTTGGACACTTCTTACATGGTTGACATATCTCGAAGTTTGTGATTCTATTATTGATCTAAAGTACTATCATTACCACTCAATATTGTTAGCATCGCATGTTGGTCGATCATTTTCAAACCTAGGGTTCTATTCCCACATTTTATGCATTCCCGTCTCAATTTTTTGCATCTACATGTCACTATGTAAGGTTAGGATTTGTTTCGTGAAGCCCTGTCTAGCTTGTATGAATGAAACCACGGTCGAATTTTCTCATGACACCTGTAATTCAAATAGAGCTTCTTAGAGGCAAGATGATTGAATCTTATGTGGAATACCTTACTATGTTCCAGGAATCAGGTGGTGGGATTTCTTTTAGTTTTTTTATGGTTTTAATGATGAGGTGGTGAAAGGGTTTGCCTCCACTTACAATGGTCATAAAGCTAGGTTTGGTTATATTTAGATGCAACTAAATGTAAGCTTCATTATTGAAATAGCACATCTCTCCACAGAGGGAAACATTGGTTTAAAAATTGCAGTATGCATGACATTCCTTGGCATGAGTTTTTGGTCTCAAATAATTGAACCTATAACGTGAAAGGTATGCATGTCCAATCCCTCAAAACGAAAACTTAGTAAGACTTGCTTTATTTTATTAGGCATTTTATTATCTATGAGGATAGCTATGAACTCATCTTTTTGTATCATATATGCCTTTTAATGGTGTTTCTCAACTTTAAGCTCAATCTACCATTTTATTTACATCAAATCCTTTAAAAAATGGCTAAGTTCAACCAAGGAAAGTGCAAGAACCCTAAACGATCCATGTTACATCATGAGTTAATATCCATTCTAGTTAAACACCATTTGGTTAAGTTTGGGGAATCATAGGATTCGTTCCTCCACTGAAATGGTTTTGTAAACTCTCAGGCCATCGACAGAAAGGAGATGCCTCCCAGGGCGTCACCTAATTCTGGAGTAGTTAGTCCAGAACTCACTGTGTCTCTTGACCATGACAATTCAGGCCCTTATAACCCCAACTATTCAAATGACTTAGATTTATACGATGAAATCCTAGTCAAAACTCTTAATTCAGTGCCTGCTCATCTAACACAAATCATGGCAAAGAAATTAGGGTTTTACATGTTGAGTTGCAACCCAAATTCAGGGATGATATCGAACCAAATCTCTCGGACTATAATGACCATTTCAAAACTTGCATAGAAGGAAGAAAATAGTCAACCTAGTCCTGACCTTCAATCTTGAATTATAAGTAAACAGGTAGTTCAAAAAATATCTTGAGCACAACAAAATAGAGGTAAGAAGGTCCTTGCCAAATAATTTTACATGGATGTGTATTGTCTCGACAAGCTTGTGTTGAAAAAGAATAAGCCCCAACCATATCACAATTCTGAATTTGTTGATGATAATACTCATCCTCAGTATGGCGATAGTCATTGCCAATACAAGGTTGATTCAGATAGATGCAAATAGAGAATGTATTGGGAGCAATGTTATTCTATTATTGTTCCTTGTCTGGAGAATAGAATCCAATAGCTTCAATAAGAAAATAACCAATTAAGATTGATGAACCATCTTAGGGAAAATCAAAGGGATAACAAAACTTTTGGATTGGAGGAAAAGCCATAATCATCGAATACTCATATTATTATTAAGTTTGTCAATGTCAAAGTAGTATTAACTTCAGATTCTCAAGTTCAAATATTTGCTAAATAATATGATGTCAAATTTTATTTATATGTTGGAAGTCTAGCAAGGGATGCTTAGCTATTTTATTTAGCTTGTTATTTTTTAAGGCTGCTACATAATCTAAGATTTTGTAGCAGCCTGATGTTGATAATAGTATTAGTATTGATTTTATGCTTTTGATTTGTAACAGGTAATCCTCATCTTCTATATGTTGGCATTGGTTTGCACGATGTTGGTTCCTGTGGATATGGCTCGGCTATTTCAAATTTCTTATGGATATCATTTTAGTTAATTATGTTAATTTCCTTTTAAATAGTTATGATTTGACCCGAGAGGTCATAACAGTTAGATTATGAACCTTATTTTTGGAGATGCTATTTTTATTTCTAAGATTTAGTTTTAGAGTATTGAGGGCTCATCGACATGTATATAAACTCTCAATTTTTTAGAAAAAGGAGAGGAAGGATGATAGTATAATTTTGGTGACTTAGAACCTTTGATATAAACTTTGTTAATTGTAATTTAATTTTATTTTAACAATTTCAATGTATTCAGACCAAATTATATATGAAGTTTTAAATCCATAGTTTCTTATGAAGGTCTTCTTAATTTTTTATAACCGTGTTTTGGTAAATTATGAAGAATTAACATTGTTTTTTTCATGACTCTGATATGTGAATAAACTATGAATTAATTATATCTTTCCTTACTGTGTTAGTTTTGTTATGTATATATATAACTTCGATCTGCCAGCCCCAAGGGTTAGTTCAATCGGTCAAGTCGAGGCCTCGCCATATGGGAGGTCACAGGGTCAATTCCCGAAAGCTCATGGGGTCAGGTCAAGTAAATATGGCTGAGGGGTGTTGATCCCCTTCGGATGGGGTCCACCCTAGATATTATTCATGTGGACGTAGCAGCTACCTAGTGACCATGGGTATTCGTGAACCACAAGTGGGAAAAAAAAAATATCTGCCCATAGCTCAGGTCTGAATTCATAGAATGATTTTTGGGGATTGAGGTCATTTGAGAATGTGGTTTGCATGTTAATGGGACTAATATGTAGAGTATAATAATTTATGTATTTTATGTGGTCTTTTACCGCTTGTTTGTTGAATGATTTCACACTTTTAAGTGCTGAAAGATTTATAGATTTATAGAAATTGTTATGGTCATTTAAATTTTCCTCGGTCGAGATATTATTAGGTAATTATATACAATTTCATTGGGATTGATTCTTGGTGTTAAATATCAAAGCAAGTTCATAATTTTTTGTTTTTGTTTAAAATACCAAAGTATTGCTCGTTTGTAGTTTTTTGTCTTTTATATAAAAAAAATTGCATTAAGAGTTATTGCATTTATAATATATAATTTAGTTATTTTTTTGCATTTGGAATATACAACATTGTACAAATTAAGTATTATTCAATCTTTATTATTTTCACTAGTTACATCAATTTATGGTTTCTTTTATTTTGTATAGTATTGCTTGTATAGCCCCAAGGGATAGCTCAGTTGGTCGAGTTCCCCTTGCTAGGTACATTTCCAATTGGGAGGTCACTGGGTCAAATCTCCTTGACACACATGGGGTTACGCCCAACCAGATATGGCGGCAGGTAGATCCCTTCGGGTGAATCTACCTAGATTATTACCTGTGGATGTAGCGGTCACTCATTGACCATGAACCACAGTTGAAAAAAAAAATTATTGCTTGTATAATTTTATATCATTCTTTTTTTTGCTAAGGCAAGAGCGGAACCTTCTATTCAATCGGAAAAAGAAATATTGTACAATGGCTTAACAAACAACTAACCGTTAGATCTGAAGCCAAAGACCCAACGGAAGAGAGATATTTCGGGTGGCCAAGAAGCACACCGTTTAACAAGCAAAACGGACCAGATGAGCATAAAAAACCGTAACTGATAATTCTATCGGGTCCGTTTTTTACATAACTTTCGTGCTAGTACACCTCCTGAAATCCGCCAGATGCGCGCGATACCAGATAGATCGCTCAAGTGGCGTGAAAGTTAACCTTAGTTCCGGACCCACCAACAAGCCCGATTAATCCTGTCCGTAGAATGACTGCATTAGATCCAACGGTCACAAAACATATCGCGTGGCCCAACCTCATTGAAGATTACCACGTGATGAGGGTGGTATTGCCTCCCCACCCTGAGCCACGTGTTGGAAGGTGAGTGGAATCGCTTCCGAAAAAGAAAAACTGCTACCAACCTGAAAGTGGTGCGATACATCGGAAACCATTTCGAGGGCGGTAACGCTGCCGCTGGCCAAGAAAGCGGGGTATAGTTGTTGTCGTGAAAACTGTATTCCATCGCCTTGGCCAAACGAAGAAGGGGAAACCTGATTCTGGCCAATCCACTGAAACTTCATGTATGCTAATGCCAAGCATAGACCTTCTTACCCAAAACGTCCTTGCTTGTGTCATAACTCTGCATAAAGGTCAACCCAATCTCCTTTCTATGGCCCTATTTCGATATACCTTGTAGTCCTCTTCCACCTGACTGAAACATTGCTCCCTTAATCTGTTCTGAGGCATATCTCACTAGATCAACTTAACTCTGTTTTTATTGCAAGCCACTCCTTGATTGGCCAAAATGTCTGCCAGTTTATTGGCCGTCCTCCGCACAAGAGTGAAACTCATTGTGCGTAAGTCTAGGAGGTGAAATTGAATCCTTTGAAAGACCTGTGTCAGCCTCTAATGACTTGAGACTTTTTTTGGCTCTGTGCCACATCGAATTCTTTTAACCGAGTTAATGATCAGCTTAGAATCGACTTCAATAATGATGTTCTGGAGATTATCTTGCTTTAGGAAAACTAAACATTGTTCAAGCGCCATTAATTCAGCCATATTGTTTGTAGCTCTTCCTAGATGGCAATGGGAAATGAAAAGAATGCAACCGCTATCATCTTGTAACACTCCTCTGAAATCAACAAGACCCGGGTTGCCCTTAGAGGCCCCATCTATGTTGAATTTCAGAAAACCCTGCGGGGGAGGATGCCAATGATCTGGCTTATTGGGCAGATTCATAACCTTCCTATCCATTCCCTGTGGTATAAATCCCTGCATACTCAGCTGACAAAGTATTTACCTCTCCTTTTCTGAAGGTGGATTTTTGGGGGAGTTGCACATAAGGGTGCCAACCGTCTCCTTGAGTTGTCTTAAGATCTTCTCAAAATTTTTTTGGGTGGTGCTGTGAACATTTTTGAAGATTATATTGTTCCTTTCTTTCCAAACATTCCAAATTATGAAGCTTAGACTTAAAACCCAAGCCAAGCGAAGAAACTCATACTAAAAAAAGTTTCGTCTCTAGTTATTTAGGGTGTTGATAATGCTTTCTTTGTCCCTATCCGTTTGTTGGAAAATTGTAGCAAAAGATTCCCACAACCTAGAGGTAAAGTTGCATTCATTGAGAAGGTGCTCCATTGTCTCCTCTTGGGCTTCACGGAGCTGGCATCTAGAAGGTCCTAGAACCCCCCCTCTTCATGATATTTTCCCAAGTCATAATTTTCTTGTGATGAACCAACCACATGAAGAGTTTTATTTTCATCCAACCTTGATGCTTCCAAAGGTTCTGCCAAACCCTGTTCGAAACGTGGGAATCCAGCTCAAGGAATACCTTCTTGGCTTCCTTAATATTGAAGGTGCCTTCTTTATTGTTGCCCCATCTGAGTTGATCATGCCCCTCTGAAACCAGAATCTTCCTTTGTTCCAAAATTCGCAGTAGTGCCTCTATTTTTGCTTTCAAGGGGTTATCAGCCCCACATTCTATATTCTTCCAGGTTCTCCATTTGTCTTCTAGACTAGGGTGTTCCCAAAAATCCTTAACCCTGAAAAGTCCTTTGGTGTTCGTTTCTTTCTTTAGGTCCAAAAAGCCCTCTCTTAATAGTGTAGGTTCTTTTTTCCATCTATCCTCCCAAAACAGAGCAAGGTCCCCTTCTCTGATTTCCCAAAAACTGTTTTTCTGCACTAATTCTCTATTCTCCCATGCCTTATTCCAAATGTGGGATCCTTTTATGATTCCAATCATCCTTATGTGATCTTTCTCTTGCCATGTTCCGGCATATTTTTCTTTCCAAACACGAGCCCACTGAGCCTTTGGATCTTTTACCCAATGCCACCATAATTTTGCCCCTAAAACCTTGCTGTGTACATCTGGATCATCCAGTCCAAGGCCCTCATGGGATTTTGGTTTACAAAGCTTATCCCAGGGAACCAAGGCCCATTTATTTCTCTCCTCCCCTTTACCTCAAAGAAAATCTCTTTGAATAGTTCTCAATTGTTGTAAGACTCCCTTTGGAGCTGGAAGTGCTGAAAGCATAAAACTCGGGATTGATTGCAAAACAACTTTTGTAAGCACCAACCGTCCTGCCAAGTTTAAAGCTCTGATAGTCCATTTTCTGATTTTATCCTGCATCTTATTGATTATCGGCTCCCAAATGTTTTTGTGCAAAGGTTTATTAGTTAGAGGAACTCCCAGGTACTTGGAAGGAAGGACCTCCCTTTGAAAGCCTAGAATTATGGAGATGTTTCTCTGAATAGCGATATTAGTATTAAAGAAAAAAATCTTAGATTTAGACAAATTTACCTCCATACCTGTGGCCATAGAAAAGTCACGTAGGATTTGCTTATAAGCAAGAGATTCTTTTACCGTGGGGACTCCCTGCAACATAATATCATCAACAAATTGTTGACGGGACAAAGCTTGTCCATTTTCAGAAAGTTGGATACCCTTGATATAACCTCCTTCTTTCGCATGCTTGATAGAACACCCAAGTCCTTCCATCATGAGGATAACAAGAAAGGGAGAGAGCGTGTCTCCCTGTCTGAGACCTCTTGAGGGAGTAAAGGTCTTGGAAGGAGAACCATTGACCAATATTGAAAAGCTAGAAGAAGTGACCAGTGCCATAACCCATCTTACCCAATTATGATCAAAGAAAAAGGCTAGAAGTACCTTCCTAATATAGGTCCAATTCATCTTATCATAAGCTTTGGCAAGGTCCAGTTGCATAATCATTCCCGCCTTCTTATTGCTTAACAATGAATGCACCACTTCATGCGCTTGAATGATATTATTGAGAATTTGTCTACCCTCCACATAACCTGATTGCTCCACTGACACAAGAGTAGGGAGAAGGGGTTTGAGTCTATTGGCGACAACTTTGGATATAATTTTATACACCACATTGCACAAAGCTATGGGCCTAAATCTGTCTGGAGTCCGCGCATTATCCTGTTTGGGGATCAAGGAGATGAAGGAAGTATTGAGTGCCTTCAGAATGGTTCTATTCAACCTGGAATCCTCCACCACATTATTAATATCTTATTTAACAATGCTCCAACAGGCTTTGAAGAAATCCACATTGAAACCATCAGGGCGTGGCGCTTTGCCATTTTGCATTTCCTTAACTGCTTCACTGACCTCTTCTTTAGTCACTAGCTTGTTGAGATTGAAATTATCCTCTCTAGATACTAGCCTGGGTATATGCCTTGTTAAGTCCCTGATAAAGTGTTCTCTGTCTACAGTGGTCTCCTTTGCTATACCTTGAAAGTGTTGGACTAACACATATTCTATTTCTTCATGGGAATTGCGAAGATGACCTCTCTCATCCTTGATTGAAGAGATCTTATTATGGGATCTGTTTGCCATGGTGGATCTGTGCAAAAATTTGGTGTTCTGTTCCCCTTATTTTAGCCACTGAACTCTAGATTTTTGTCTCCAATATATTTCTTCTTGTTTGCATAAGTTCTCCCAATCTTTAGAAGTTTAGTGACTTGCTCATCTCTGACTTTGTCAAAGCCCTCTATAATAAGAGTTTGATTGAGTGTTTGAATCTTATCTTCAACCTCTTTTTTTGCTGCAAAAACATTGCCAAATTCCTTCTTGTTCCAGTCTTTAAGTTTGAGCTTGATGTATTTTAGTCTTTTGTGAAGCAGAAACATTCTTGTTCCCTGAATGTGCAGATCCTCTTTCCACCATCTTGCTATGTTACTGATAAAATCGGGGTGGTTAAGCCAAATATTCTCAAATCTGAAAGGCCTATTCTTGGGGGTGCCTATGCCTTGTACCTCTAGTTGTACATGCCAATGGTCCGAGCCACCAAAGGGGAGAATTATCACTGTCATTTCCTTGTCTGTGAGCATAAGGTCGTCTGAAATTATGAATCTGTCTAATTTTGAGGCTACTTGTGACTCCCCTCCTCTCTTGTTGTTCCAAGTGAAGAGGCCATTATTCATATCAGTGTCAACGAGCTTCATATTATCTATGAAATTTAGAAATGTTGTAGAATCTTTATTTAAAGTTCTTGTTCCCCCTTTTTTTTTTTTTCGAAAGTGATTTGATCATGTTGAAGTCCCAACCCATTATCCAAGGAACTTCTGCATGTCTATCTTTGAGTTCTACCAGAGAATCTACAAATTTGAGTTTATCATCCAGTCTTTGAGGCCCATAGACATTCGTGACCAAATAAGTCTCGTCGTCTCCCACGGGCTATATAACCACTGATAAATAATTCCTAGATGCCTCAGCATCTATTATGCCAATCTTTTGGGGGTTCCAAAGAGTGAGTATGCCTCCAACTATATTATCTGCTTTAAATTCTAGAACTCAAATCTATTGAGCCATTTACTATTAATTTCTTTGATTTTTTGAATGGAACATTTAGTTTCCTGGATAAAGATAATATCCAGAGCTTCTTGTTTCATTCTATTGCTAAGTAATCTTTGTTTCCTTTTATTACCTAAACCTCTGATATTCCAAGATGTGAACTTCATCATTACAGATTTGTAAAGGAGTAATTGGATAGGTCTTTCATCTCACCTGAATCAATCATTAGATTTCCACAGTCCATCGGTAGCTCGTTCTGCTTTTCCTACCTCTTTTCTTTCCTGGGTATCTGGGAGCTAGTCCTAGTGTGGTTTTCATAGTTTTCACTCCTTCGTTGCTCGACCTTTCGTTGTTGTTTTTTCTTTTCCATCCCTTTGTCCTGACTTTTCCATAGGAACAACTGTCGTACTCCATTGAACTCTTCTTGAGGTAATGAGTCTACCCCTCCCATGGTTCCCTGTTTCAAAAATCCTTCCAGATCTAGGTTTTCTCTATCCAGAATCTCCTGCAGTTCCTGATCATCATTTTCCATCCCATTCTGAGTCATTTCTTGATCCATCTCTAGTTCTTCATCATTTATCATTGTTTCTTTCTATTTAGTAGCATCATGTGCTTGTTCCCTGTCTTCTTCTTTCTCCTTTGCCCCTGAACTTCCTTCCATTACCTGATCTTCATTTGATATTCCTTCCTCTTCTTTGAGAACTTGGAACTTGTTCATATTGGCCAGTTGTTTTGGCCCCCTTTTGCCCCCTTTTCCTCTATGTCCCACTTTGTGAAAGCTTTCAGTGTCTTTCATTGTGATTGCTTTACTTCTGCTCTCTGTTTTGCTGAGAGGGTAGTCTCTAAAAAGGTGCCCATGCTCATGGCATCTACGACATCTAAAGGAAATATGTTCATAATCTACTGTTTGCATCATTCTTCATCAAAAACTTCCAAGATGACCTCATCTGGTAGGGTTCCTGATAGGTCCATCTCGACACATATTCTTGCGAAGGAGGTGTATTTTACCCTTCTGGTGGTCTCATAGGCTTTAACAAAATGCTCTAGTTTGTTTCCTATGGTAGATAGTGATTCTGTTTGGTAGTAATCAAGAGGTAAGGAGTAAAGTCTTACCTAGACCAGAACCGGAGTGAAAGTTTCTCTCTCTGGGACAAAATTCATCATCCACGGCTGCACGTAGAGGCCCGCTGTTGCACAGAAGTAGGGTCATCCTTCAAACACCCTGTCTTTATCCTCAATATTTGTGAAGACCACAGTGAAGAAACCTTTGACCCAAGGTGTAGGTCTATGCTTCCTTTTGGTTTCCAATGGTATTTAATCCATGCTTGTAATGCCTTTTCAGTGGGCCATAATCCCATGAATTTGCAAATGATAACATAGGTCTACATGTGATCCCTGTGTGCCTGCAGGGCAAGATCATTTAAAACTACTCTGGGAGTGACCTCAGCCTTGGGTTTGTAAGGCCCCTTTTGTGCCTTGTTTTCTGCTCCCTGTTTTTTGTCTTCTTCCTCATTGTCTTTCATGCTCTTGTCCTCTCTTGGTTTGGTGAAGTCCTGATCCTCTTCCAGATTCCTATTCCTTTCTCCTAAAGGACCTCTGATAGATTCTAAAGGTTTCTTACCTTTGTTGGCCACTGCTTACCTGTAGGAGGGACTGGAGCTACCCCCTCTGCGCACCTCCATGGTGCTCAGAAACCTGCAACCCTAGCTATTCTTTCGTTGTTTGCTGTGTAGATGTTATATCATTCAGACCATTATAATTTTATATCATTCATTGTAATCTAATGTTCTATATTAATTATTAATTCTAATACTCTATTATATCATACTAATTATTTATTCTACAGATTAGGCATATAAAAATAAAACATTAGCTTTAGTTTCGTATAACTTTAGGATTATTTAGGATTCCCCCATTCCCTTTCCTTCGCAAAATGAAGAGATCTATATGCTAACGGAGCCTCTAAACCTGTCGAGAGTGGTTATTCAAACAACTTAGGTTATGTGGAGAACTTTGGTCTGCGCCACATCCCCTTGTTGACATATGGTCCCAAAGACCTCATCAACAAGGCTTTATGGAATGATTGATTTTCCTATGAAATGGTTCATTACTCGTGGATGTGTCAATCTTGAAATAACTTAAAAATGCCTCAACATAAAGAGATTGAAATCTATGTAAATGGGTAAATTATTTGTATTGACTTGTTGGTATATTTGGTCTTTGTTTTACTGACTAGCACATACTGATAATGAGGAATGCATAATTCCTATGTAGAAATGCTCATGAATGGTTTCTTTCAGAAATGGTCATTTTTGTAATTGCCTTGAGTTTCAGACGAGTCTGTATGACTTGTGTCCAAAGAGGTAGGTAGCCTCTACTAAATAATTGGTCGACTGAACGAAATGAAGAGGCCACTAGGTTCTAGTTTCTAAGTTGTAGTCTAAATTGTATATATATATAAAGTCAAGCTAGGCCGAGATCTTGCAAGCTCAAGAAATATCCCTCTTGAGCTTGCAAGATCTTGGCCTAGTTCAACCTACAAATGTGTGTGTGTGTCTCCACAATGATCAAGCTATTATCAACAACGAACAAGTAGGATTTAGTGGTAGAGCCATCGATGGAATGGATCTTAACCTTCACAATGTATAAAGTTGAGGGGTGTAGTTCATATGATACATGTGACTTGGGCAAGAGCACTTTGGTACATATGCATAAATGATGGATATTCACTATTGAGCGGATGGTGGGGATCTAAAAGTGGATCCCCTTCCTTCTCCATACCAATGAGGTCAGCCCCCACATATCATTGATCAACCAGAAACGATACATGGTCATTAGATCCAAGTGATGGAACTGGTAACATAACTATGAATGTCAACCACCCAAGTGATATCAAAAGGAGGGGGGGGGGGTCCGCTATCAAATCCGAATCATCGGATGCATGACATCCCTCTACTATCAATACAATATATTTAATATCGATGTTGTCACCCCATACCCTATTGCCCATAAATTTTGGATGGAGCACTTGGTAGAATCATCAAGGTTAAGGTACTGAGATGAAGTGGTGTGTGTGTGAAAATTTGGAAAACCCTGAATCCTACTGCAGCAATTGATTAAGTTTCTTCTATTTGTTAAATGAACTGAACAAATTATTTAATGTATTCTACAGTAAATATCAAAACTAATACATTGCAGCCTTGGCAAATAAAATATTGTGGAAGAAAAATAATACTGGAAGAATAGATGCACACACACACACACAAATACACAATTATTTTTGGACTAATGTCCCCGGAAAAACCCAACTTGGGAAAATCAATGCAACAACTAAGGGTTTTATTATTATGCAGTAGTAAATCTGAGTACAAAACTATGGATGCTCAAATCTAGCAGTCCATACAGAGAAATGACTGACAATAAGTCTAGAGAAAAAAATCTCACTCCCATTAGTGATCCAACACTGACCTTAGCTCAAGATGAGCTGCTCTTTGTTGCCTCTGCACAGTCACTACGTCCCACAACTCAGAACTGTGTCTTTCTTGCTATCTAATCATATGTTGTTTGGAAGATGTACTCTCTTGGCCTTCAGGCGCCCACTCTAGCTTCTAGAACTGAATCATTGCTTCGCCCCAGCAAAATATGGATTCCCCTCTAAAGCACTATGTTGCCTCTGCGTAGCTCTACGATGCCTCAATGTGGCACTCACTGCCTCTCTGCAATGCATCCACCTGAACATGAAAATATTCCTTCAGCCTTACTGTCCCTGCCCCTCTCTCACTGTTTCGAACTCACTAGTTCTCTCTCCAGTAACTCAGCGCTGCTACTCTAGAGTTCGAACTACTGGTGGATCAAGTGTGTTCTCCAACCCCCATTGAATTTTTTCTTATAATATCTCATTGAGACATCAAAGACCAAGATTAAAACATAATCAATGGCTAAGATTAACTAAAAATCGATCCATGTCTTCTTCTAGAAGTTTCTCACCATGACTTAATTAATAGCTTTTATTAATCAGATTTCCTAAGTTTAGAATTAAGAAACATTAAAAAGTAATTATTATTATTATTTTAATTAAGTCGTCTCTAGGTGGAATTTCCAGAAACAAATTCTAAGTTTTTGAGAATACATGTATTCTAGCCTCTCCACCAAATTTCGTGTCTAGAACACATCTGATGCTACAAAAATTAACGCTCCCTCTTAGCGAGGAATGTGCTTTAGTGTTGCAACCCACTGAAGCAACACCCTTTCTCTACACCACCTCCTGTCACACTGCTAAAGTTTGGATTTCACTGCCCACCAACCACTACACAACTCTAATATATGCTGAATTTATGTTATTATTGGCCCTACTGAACTATTGCCAACACTACATCTGCACTGCAACTCCCTCTCTATCTGTTGTTGTGGCAACTGCAACATCTGCAACTCAAAAGCATCCAAAATACTGAATCAAATTTGATCAGTATGATGTATTTGTCACCCAAGTCCTCATTGCTACTAGACTTTGCACTATCATTGAAGCCTTTGCGCTGCTACTGACTCTGCTCTGTGCCAACTGCACTATTGCAAACTTTGCACTTCATTGTCCAGTATCTGACCGCTACTAGCCATTGCATCTCTCACTATGGCATCTACTGCACCATTTTCCATTAATCCATCCTGCTACTACATGTTATGGGCTCCCGTAGCGAGGTATTGATTCATGAGGTGGACCTCCTCAAGAATCATGCCCAACATGTAGCTCTCTGGGGCTACAAAACCAAATCACCCCACCTCACTCCTAAAGGTATATCTGTGATCATGGAAAACTCTTCCTCCAATCTAGTGGCTAGCTTGTCGATCTCTGCGGATGCAGCATGCTGATCCTGCTTCTCCTCCTTGTCCTTCTTCCTTAGAGGACATGTTGTATTGTCCATGATCACCACATATGAAGCATTTGACCTTGGAAAGGTCCTTCTTCCTCCTACACTGCTCCTGCTGCCCCTTTAATGCGAGGGCCACATTTTCCTCTTCATTTACTGTCTTCGTACCAATATTGTTGTTGCTACCATTGATGGTTCTCTTCACCAAATCTCGTCTCATCTCCTCCTATTGCAGATCAACCCACATTCGATCCCACTCTCGCAATTTTTCTCTACCCAAAATACTTTGGACGAAGACCTGTCAGTCTTCAAAAATGTTGTTTAGAGATAACCACACCAATTTTGTAGGTTGGGGCGCTGACCCTACTGCAGACAGTTGGTCGAGGACATCCTGAAGCCCAGTGAGGAAAGGGTCTATGCACTCCCCTTTCTGCATCCTCGTACATCTCATCTTCTCCTCAAAATACATCTTCCGATGCTTGGAAGATCCCTGGTATGGTGTAGCAAGAGTCTCCCACATCTGTCAAGCAGTAGCTTTTCTAGATATATGAGACACCACATGATCTCGAATCAAATCAAGGATCAGCCTCTTGTATTTCTCCATCTCTTTCTTGTAGGCCTTCAACAGATCTGCATTTGCGAGTACAACTACCATGCTATCGATGTAGGCTTTGAGATCGTATTCATCTAGAAGACAAAAAATTCTTGCCTTCCAGATCACATAGTTGGAGGCTCCCTCCAGCTGATCCTGATCTCTTAGCCTTACTGATGCCATCTCTTCAAAAATTCAAATTTGTCCTCTTCTCCTCTATGTAGCTATTGACTGGATCTACACACTCCCTGCTGGAGTGGGAAAATCTGCTCCCAACTACTCTTGTTATGCTGGGAAAAATTAAACTTTAGGACTAGAAGTTCCCTGAGAAAAAAATTCCCTCAGTGTGTGCTCTTTCTTCCTATTGATGTTATTTTTCACTCGCAAACTGCTGCAAAATAATTGCTTCCTAGTTGAAGATCTGCTTTGCAAGGAAAATATTGTGGCTCCTTCTGCCTATGGTAATCCATGATCTAGAAAATTTATTCTTTGCTGACCCTCTCAGAGAAATAAAATTTTCCTCAAAAATTGACCTTGCTAGCCAAAAGCGTTGTGTTGCCTCTGAAGTTTTTGAACTATTGCCTACACAGAGCTAGGAATTCCTCTTCCCTTATGTTATTGATCTCTCTGGCTTACATTATGTGCTTTGATACCATGTGAAAATTTGGAAAACCTTGAATCCTACTGCCACAACTGATTAAGTTTCTTTTATTTGTTAAATGAATTGAACAAATTATTTACCGTATTCTATGATAAATATCAAAACTAATACACTGCAACCTTCACAAATAAAATATTCCTGAAGAAAAATAATACAGGAAGAATAGATGCACACACACATAAATACACACTTATTTTTGGACTAATGTCCCCGGAAAAACCCAACTTGGTAAAATCGGTGCAGCAGCTGAGGGTTTATTATTATGCAGTAGTAAATTTGAGTAAAAAACTATGGATGCTAAAATATAGCATTCCATATAGATAAATGATTGACAACAAGTCTAGTGAGAAAAAGCTCACTCCCACTGGCGATCTGACACTCACCTTGGCTCAATATGAGTTGCTCTCTACGGCCTTTGTGCAATCACTGCGCCAACCTATGCAATATTGCATCCCACAACTTGGAACTGTGTCTCTCTCGCTATGATCAATTGATGTCAGGAAGATGGACTCTCCTAACCTTCGGGCTCCCACTTCAGCTTTTGGCACTGAGTCACTGCTTCTCCCCAACAAAATATATATTCCCCTCTGCAGCACTATGTTTCCTCTCTGCAATCCACTCACCAGAATAGGAAAATATTCCTCCATCCTTATTATCCCTTCCCCTCTCTCACTGCTTCGATCTCACTAGCTCTTTCTCCGGCAACTCGGTGATGCTACTCTGGAGTTCGATCTACCAGTAAATTTGAATTGTTGGTGGCTCAAGCTTGTTCTCCAACCCCCATCGAATTTCTTCTTATAATCTCTCGTTGAGACATCAACGGCCAAGACTAAAACATAATCAATGGCTAATATTAACTAGAACTCGATCCATGTCTTCTTCTAGAAGATTCTCACCATGACTTAATTAATACCCTTTTAATTAATTATATTTCCTAAGTTTAGACTTAGGAAACATTAAAAAACGATTAATTATTTTAATTGAGCCGTCTCTAGGTGGAATTTCCATAAACAATTTATGGGGTTTGGAGAATACATGTATTCTGCCCTCTCCACCAATTTTGTGGCTAGAACACACTTGCTACAAAAACTAACAGTGTGGGCCCCCATTCAGTGAGATAAGCGATGCAGAGTGTGAATGTGTCGGCATATGGGGAAATGGAGGTGGAAAGCTTAAGGGCAATGTTTGTAACACCATGTAGCATGAAATATCATCCCCGTAAGTTTCAACGGGGAGCAGCGTCGAGACCTACCGTTATTTAACTCCCGGAGTGACGTGGTCACAAAGGGCCCACACCTGCATACATTGCATATGTGTTGTAGGTTGGTTACCATATATCACAAGCATGGGACTATATGTGACCTAGTATGACAGGGTCATTAGTTACCACTTGGCATATGCATCGGAAAGCTATGTGGGCACCACGTGGCAAGTTAAATGAGCCAGCTTTGTTTAATATTATAGCTTTAAATGACCATATCTTTTGATATAGATGTCAAACCAGGGAAACTTCTATATCATTGGAAATATATGGATGAGTTAGATGTAATGGAGTGATCCATTTTAAGTTTCAAGGAAATTGGAAAAAGTCGAAATATTTAGATCCCATTTCCATAACTGGACCTTGGAGATTGGGTCAACATAGTAAATACCTCCTTCCAACCTTATTTAGGGCTAAGGAAAGTAGGGGGTATGTTAAGTTGACATACATATAATATTCTCATCCGTGTCTAGGGCGCTTTCAATTATTGCTCGAATTGGTGGCCATCGGTTCTTCTTCTTATTGTCTTTATTTTTGTTCTTTAGGTTAAGCTCTATATACAACTTCAAGCACTTCTTTTATGTATGACCATCAGTGTTGTGATGGTTGCAATGGTTATTGGGATCTTTGCACTGGTGTGTTGTGAGTGTCGTCTTTTTATCTTTTCCCCCTTTCCACTTATTCTTCCCCTCCTTAGAGTTTTCTTGTTGTTCCTTCTACTTGGATCCACCTGATTTCCCTTTCTTTGGGCCTATGTTCTCCAGGTACTTTTCCTATACACAAGCCTCGTCCATCATTTAGGCTTGAATAACATCAGTTGCTTTCGCAAATGGCTATGTAGACACCCTAGATACTTGAGTATATATAGGTTTTTTTGGGAGATACCCAACATTATGGCCATGTTTCTGAACTTTTTGGTGTACTCAATGCTCTGCCCTTGATTTTTCCTGAAATAGTGCCACCGGATCCATTGGTCCTCTACATATCCAATAGGGTAAAATTGTCACTTTATGAGGGCTTTGAAGTCCTCCCACTTAAGTCACTATAGGTTCTCCCTCCAATCTTAGGGTCTTCGTGTGGTTTTCCTACCAAGTGAGGGCATGTCCCTCTAATCAACTACACAAATGAAATATTTTTGTTCTTCCTCAACATCATGGACAATGAAATAGATTTTTAATTATTGTAACCAATGATTTAGCTTCAGAGCATTGATATTGCCTTTGTACGACTTGATATCGACCTTGACTTCCATTTTGAATAGGTATTGTGTTAATGATTCATGACACTTGAACTGGGTTGATATTATTTGGGTCCTTTCTCTAGCTAGTTATTTGTTTCTTCCCAATCTCATGATCCCCCATTTCATCTGTCATATGCATTAGAACCCCCATCTTCTCCAAATATCCTGAGCTTATTACTTAGGGCCTACATGAGGAGATTCATATTACGACTTATATCTGCAACTTGTGCTTCCAACCAAAAAAACCTCTCCTTTGTAGGATCACGTGGATCATTCACATATTTGTAGGTAATGATTAGGGTATTCACATATTCATAGGCAATGATCAAGGTTTTACGACTTTTGGCCTAGCCAATTTATATCCCTTGCAAATATCCACAATATATCCAAATAACCTTGTTATCACACCAATATGATTAGTAAACTGTTTGGATATTCCACTGGAAAATTCATCACAACAAATCTTATAAAACTATATTTCAAAATCTGAAATCTACACTAATAGGATTTTATTCCTCTTTAGATTTTTGGATGTATAGAGTATTGTTAATTATGTATGCATGCAAATTAAAACTATGAAGAAACTATAAAACAATGAAATAAAAACTCACAAAACATTATTTGACAAAACATATGACCTGGGAAACCCTTTCGGGAGAAAACCCGGCTGGAAGGTGAAGTTGCTCTTCTCTCTTTCTCTAAATGTAAAATGGCTATGAGTACAAATAAGTATGGCCCGTGGACCATGGCTACTACAATGTATAAGTCCTCTCTATTTACTCTATCTCCTATCCCTATTGACTATTTTTTCCTCCTAGTGGCTCGGTTCTAACACATCTCGATAGCCTTATAAAGGTTAGGTTTGACTACCTCAACTCTTAACCAAAGTTACAATATGGGATCTTCTAAAGTTTTATTCATGATAATCACGTGGCTAGCCACCTTTCCATGAATAATGGAGGCTGATGTGGCATCCTCTCGAATTATAGTGGTGAAAACAAGAAGGTGAACTTATTAGTGACATAATTTTTGCATACGGAATCTGATTGATGCGATTTTTGTATTGTCAGAAAGGTTTGTGTGTATAATATGAAAAAAAATGTTTTATGCAAAAGAAACACTTTTTTACCCCAAAAAAAAAGTTGTTCAATGCTTCAAAATGCTTCGAGAAGGTTTTAGACCCCAATTTGTCAAACTAGGTCCCACCAATAAAATGGTGCATATTCCTCCATTTTTTCCACTCTTAAAGCATCGATATGGATGAAAAACAATATAATGATCCAATACGAATAATGATTACCTTCATGATTTGTTATGGTCATCAATCTACTTGCTCAAACTTTATTATAACATACACACTAGTTCAGCCTGATGAGTTAAAAATTATAAATGTTTTCTTTACCCAATTACACATTTTCCTAATTTTGAGGCCACCATTATCTTTTCTTCATTACGAAATTTCCAATGATAAAAAAAAATTCCCACTCGAAGTTCAGACAAAAATTTATGGCCCTTAGAGGCTTTTTTGCTATCATCAATTGGCTTGGAAAATGATGCATCCCCTGGATCCATGTGGTAAATGATTGTATAGTGCAGGATGACATGGTAGTTGATTTTGTAGGTGATTCGTCGTGCTCACTTGGCAAGTTGTAATTATGCTTCAAGAGCATTTAGGTATCATGTATCTTGATCCGGGGAATAGTTTGTTGAATTTTTTAATGTATTTCCAAATTCTAACTGAATATGTGGATTTTCTAGAGGTCCTAATTATTCGTATTTTCTTGATGTCCCAGAAATCCATATTTTTAAGAGCTACCAGATACATTATTTTTTTAATTTCATTTATTATGTTTCATGGATATTTGGGTGTTTGACACTCATGCCGTTATTAATTTTTCAAATATGCTTCTAAGTCCCAGAAGTGCATGTGTGCATGTGTGTGTCTGGACAAAACTTTATTGTCGACTCCACATCACATACTTTTATAGTTTCACATGTAAAATATTATGGGTGGAAAAGATAATATGAACCTAATAATGGCTTTCGACAATGCATGTGGGATAAAGAATAAACATGCATATCAATGTAACCTGATAACATGTTATAAAATGATAACAGGTTCTTTCCACAAATTTCGAAATTCAACCAACCTATATGGAGTCACTCTTTAGCATGCATATCAATGGTCCATAATTAATCTAAGGGGCAAATCAATGATTGTTAAATGCCAAATTCTGTGAGCCATAACTTGAGGTTTAAATGGCCAAATTGAGCAATAAATGACTCTTTGTAAAGCTAAGAATGTGAGGAATAGTTTTAGTAATATTTGTGTGAGATTGACTGTTAAATGCCTAAAATTTTAAAAGAAAAAGGGGCTATGAATTTGTTGTATACATTTTAAGAAGACATTGAAAGTTACACTAATATTTCAAGTTTTTAGTCATTACTTTTATTTTCATAATTATTTTGTTTTATTATTTGGATGACAAATTGTATTAACTTTCTTTATTATTTGATTTAATTAATGTACAAGTAATGCTAAGATGATGGAAATGTATTCTCAATATAATTATTTATTATTAACATTATAGTGATTATTTCAATTATTTTAAGAAAATAAAAAACAATACTTCTAAAAAGAAGAAATAATATTGTGAAAAGGTTCCTCATATTAATTTATTCTCTTCCATGAATATTTTTCATCAAATATATATATCAATGATTATACTAAAATTTTAGCATGTAGCTTTTCATAGTTAACAATATGATGTTGAGAACTTTTTTCTGTAATATTGTGTGATCTCATTGAGATGTCTGACATTTCGGGTGGACACTTCACCCATCTTCAATAGTCTTAGCTTTTTCTGTAGGAATTTACAGGGTAAGTTCCTCAGATAGAACACCAAAAGGACACCGCTCACAAACAGATCACAGATCAATACACCAGTATTTTGACGTGGTTAAAACCCTCAGAGAGGGAAACAATCCACGACCTGCGCCAACGTGGCTACTACAGGCAATTTATTAATAAAAGAATGAAAATTTACATAAGCTTCTCTCATGCACGGTTAACCTACAAATGACCATCCATGCGCTTTAAATAGAATTCATGGACCAATCGGGTGTCAAGCCACGGATCAAGTGTCGGTAATACCGAGGAGAGAATGAACCGTCGGATCACTACATATCGTGACCGTCGGATTGTAAGTTACAAAATGTACAACGGTAAAGAAACACAACTTACCTAACTCTATACTAGACCAAGTTGAACTTAACTATTTCCTATGTGTCGGAATATCCTAACATCCCCCCTTAAGAACAACTTGGGATAGGATTGAAGGAGTTACAAATATGACACAATAGGAGAAGGAAGGAGGCACTAGAGCCTATCCCCCCTTAGTGACAACTTCCTGAACTCCAAGCATATATCGAAGTTTAGTGAACTTCGCCTCTGTGAAGAGCCTTTGTGAAGATGTCTGCAACCTGATCATCTGTTGAACAATATTCCACTTCAAGAACATGGTCATGAATGAAGACTTTTCTGAAATGATAGTGCATGTGTAGTCATATGTGTTTGCGCGCTGATGCTGAACATGGATCTTCCAAAGCTGAATGGCCACTTTGATATCACACCCAAAGTGTAGTCGGATGCTGCTGTCAAGCCCAAATTCTGACTAGGATTTGACGAAGCCAGCAAAGCTTCCTTACTAGCTTCCACGCACCGATGATGTACTCTGCTCTGCTGACGGAAAGAAGAGGAAATGGCAGGCACGTGTTTCTTACAAGCCCATGTAATAGGTCCTGAACCAAGAGTGAAGACATAACCGGCAGTAGACTTCCGATCATCAGGGTCACCAGCCCAATCAGAATCAGTGAAACAAACTAATAGAGGAGCTGCTTTGGCACTGTAATGAATCCCAAACTGTACTGTACCTCGAACATAACGAAGTATTCTTTTAGCTGCTTTCCAATGACTTTCACGGGGGTTTTGCATAAAACGAGCAACAAGGCCAAAAGCAAAGGAAAGGTCAGGACGAGTATGGGTTAAATACAAGAGTTTTCCTACAAGTTGACGGTATAAGGTAGCATCAACTTCAGGAGAAGTACAAGAGGCTGAAAGTTTGACTCCAGACTGAAAGGGAGAAGGATCTGGCTTACAATCTTCCATGTGAAAATGACGAAGAATATCACAAGCATACTTGGACTGGGAGAGGGAAATACCCTCCTTGGATTGCAAGACTTGAAGACCGAGAAAATAGTGTAAGTGTCCTAAGTCTGTCATTTCAAATTTCTTTTTAAGGCTGGACTTCACATGGTTTATAAGGTTGGGATCACTACCAGTAAGAATAAGATCATCACCATAAAGAACAAGGATGATAAGAGAGTTGCCCACTTTCTTGGTGTAGACAGTATTGTCAGAATAACACCTAGAAAAGCCAGATTCTAAAAGAAAGCTATCCATTTTGGCATACCAAGCCCGAGGAGCTTGCTTGAGACCATAAAGAGATTTCTTAAGTCGACATACAAGGCTGGAGTCTGTTTGGATGAAGCCAATGGGTTGTTCCTTATAGATTTCTTCATGCAAGTCCCCATGCAAGAAGGCAGATTTAACATCCATCTGATGGACTTCCCATTTTAAAGAGGCAGCAAGGGAAAGAACAAGGCGGATAGAGTTCATTTAGGCAACAGGGGAGAAGGTGTCAGTGTAGTCAATGCCTTCAACCTGTGAAAAGCCCTTAGCAACAAGACGAGCTTTATGTTTATCAACTTTCCCATCTGGTCCATACTTGGTTCTGTAAACCCATTTACATCTAACAATTTTGCGTCCCTTTGGTAGAGGAACAAGATCCCATGTATCATTTGCCAACAATGAATGATATTCTTCATTCATAGCTACTTCCCAATGTGGATGGCCTGAAGCTTCTGCAAAAGTGTCAGGATCATGATTTACTGGAGCTTGAGCCAGTAAAGAAGAGGCTCTTTCAAACTGAGAACGTGTACGTCGCTGATCTGTAGGATCACCGGCAAGATCACTGCTGCATCCCGAGTAGCACGGACCATCTTGGAAGTTGAGGATCCTGAGAAGGTGGGGGAGGATTGTCATCCTCACTTTCATCATCTGAAGAAGAAATGTTTCAAAAAAGTTAGAAGAGATAGGATAGAGTGGACATCCGCCGGACTAGGCTCGCAGGCCGATTTATTTTCATCAAATTTTACATCTCTTCTAATGATACATTTTTGGACTTAAATGGAATAAGTCTATAACCTTTTACATCTTCAGAATATCCAACAAAAGTACATTTCTCACTCTTAGGTTCTAAAGCTTTATGGTTTTCATCTGGAATATGGGCCCATGCTTCACTTCCAAAAATACGAAAGTGACTTACATCTGGTTTAATGGAACTCCAAGCTTCTTCTGGAGTGATATTCTTTAGAACCTTAGTAGGAGTGCGATTTATTATATAATTTGCACAATTAATTGTTTCGGCCCAAAAACTAAGACTGAGTCCTCTAGATTGCAGCATACAATTAGCCATTTCTTTTAAGGTGCGATTTTTCCTTTCAGCTACACCATTTTGTTGTGGAGTGTATGGAATAGTATGTTGCATTTGAATTCCATTTTCGGTGCAAAAGTTGATGAATGTGTTTTTAACATATT
>APFE031506991.1:11375-46395 GCA_000404065.3 Pinus taeda | reverse complement strand
CCTGCCACAGCGTGGTCCACTTTATGTATTCATCCTCATAGCTCCCGACAGGGTAGTACTGCTCCTTGATGGCATCCTGGAACGAATCCCAGGTGGGTGCGACTGAAAATAGTGAGCCAGTACTTTCATCCTTCTGTGCGTAGTAGGTTTCCCACCAGTCCTTGACATTGGGGGCTGCTTTGAGGAGAGAAAAAACAATCTTTTCCCGGCTCGAAAATTCATGAACAGAAAATAACCCTCTAGAAGATTTAACCATTTATCTACGGCGTCTGCGTCTATCTGACCCTCGAATATGGGGATTTCAAAATTAACTTGTACCTTAAAGGGTGTGGCGTTTCCAGAGTAGCTGCTAGAAGCCGATGCGTTGCTTCTTGGTAGCCGCTGAAGGATCTGGGCAAAGTTGTCCATCATCACGTTCTGTTGTCGCTCGAGGGCTTCTTCGAGCAAGATTTTGATGGGATATCCTACCCCCTCATCTTTCTTCTCGTCCGCCATGGGAGGCCGTCGGGATTTGCGAGGCTGGTCTTGCAAAGGTTCAACCAGTTCAAGCCCTAACTCCTTATATCCCGACCTTGTTGGGGACATGCAAAGAAAAACAGAGAAAAAGCAGACCGCTCTGATACCACTGATCCGGATTTAAACAGGAACGCAACAATTTACAGAGATAACCATATCACAAAGATGCAGCAGAAATAATACTTCATTTCATTAATGGAAAATACTAAAATATGCTTACAATCAGAAATGGAAATAAACTAGCTAGGGCGATGGTAGCTTATCTCTGAGAAGAAATGTGATGGCTACATGCCTCTGAACTGTGTTACAATGAGGCTCGAAGGCCTATTTATTGTTGAGAAACAATGAAAAACCCTTCACATTCCAAAACCTAACCCTAGGAGATGAAACGCCAAACTGTGGGCCCCGTTTGGGGGGTAAGTTGGTACATCAACTTCCTGGGGTCGTAACTTTGGCATATGATCTCTGTTTGACGCGTACAATAGCTCATTAGAAAGATCTATTCGAGCACTATCATTGTTGGAATGGGAAACATCGGTCCATCGCATGGACCCATGTTTCCCCCGGATTCCCCAAAAAACGTTGTTTAGGGCCTCAAAACGGCTCCGGAAGTTCAGGACCCGAAAAACTGCTAAAAATAGTAAGTTGTGCTACAATTAAGGAAACTAAAAGTGCTGAGAAAGACAATGGTGGAGGTCCAGGTGGACTTGGCAAGTGGCCACCAATATCGACCTGGATCATTACAAGAGTTGATCAATAAATGTGTTGTTAATACTCTTGATGGACCATGTGTGGTCAAGAAAATTGGTAAGCATAAGGCAAGAACAAGGCGTGAGATGAGACTCACTGCGCAAATAGAAGAATATGAAATGGACCAAGTTATTCTAAATCTAGGGTCTAACGCGAATGTTTTGCCTAAATATACATGGGAGAGAATGGGGAGACCTGCACTGCAATGGTCTCCTATTCAATTAAGCATGGCGAATCAACAAAATATTATCCCCAAGGGAAGGTTACAGGGAGTGATAGTCGATATTGAAGGCGTGAGTACGTTGGCCAATTTTGAAGTGATAGAGATTGTGGATGATAGCAATCCCTACCTTTCACTCCTTGGGATCATCTATGTTATCGACATGAATGGGGTGATCAATTCGAAGAAGTAGATGATGGCATTTGAAAGAAAATCGCTCCGCATAGTAGTACCGTTGGACCCCACAAAAGGATCATGCTACACTGAACCAATCCGTGATTACGAAAGTGATGATGATTTGGACTAGATTTATAAGATAACAATGCGAGATCAAGAATGGGTGAATTCGACAGCTGATGGACATATTGCATGGGACCGAGAAAGCTCCTGCATATTGGATTCACACGAGGAATTGGAACATTGGTAGAATAGATTGCACAAAGTGTCTATGCTACGATGTAACGTGATGACCAAATCGCTATGATGTGTGTCGTCGGAGGTAAGAAGTCTACCTTATTATGATGGTTTAATTGATGTTGATAAGTTTCTGGATCCATTTGAAAGGGAAGTGCCAGAGAAACATCGCTTCCAAACCTTGGACTTGACACTGCGTGCTACGCTTGCAAGATGGTGGGGTACGCATAAAGACAACTTCGATGGATGACGTGAATATAGAAGAATGATGAGGGTGTGGTTTGGTCTCCCAAAGGTATGATTAACAGAGAAATATGTTGGAAGGAGTGACCTACGCAATCACTTAGCCAAATGGACCGATGCTTATGGAGCAGAACCACAACCGGAGTGGGTGCATCTGTTCTGTCACACCTTGGATGTAATACCAATGAATTGGAAGTTGGAGATAGAGCTCCGCCATGGCATGAATGAATGGGATATTTTGAGATAGGAATTCTTGATGACATTCAGCTTTGAAGATGGATTTGAGTGCATTGATGAAGCGATGCAGGAGGTCAAAGCATCGATCTTCAGAATCCTACAGGATCCCTTGTATTTGATTCAACCGGATTGGACCACCCAGCTACGCCACGCACTGGAGTGCTACAATGTGACCGTTAAAGAGGAAGACAAGGATCCGAGGAACATTAATATCCTGGAAACAAAAGGACACCGTGAAGTTGAGGGGCCGCAGATAGAAAATCTAGATATCACTGCGCCACTGAAAACAAGACAAGTGAACATTGGGATAGAGGTGGAGATAAAGTTTGTGAAGATAGGGGACTTCTAGGATGATGCTACGGTGGATAAGGTCACTGAGTTTCTCCGCAAATACCAGGACTTGTTCCCTACAAATTTCTCAGACTTAAAAGGGATAATAGGGGACCTGGGAGTTATGAAAATTACGATGAAACCGGATGCGAAGCTGATCATGCAAAGGCCTTACCGCCTCAATCCAAAGTATAAAGAAAAGGAACTCTTAGAGTTGGATAAAATGCTTGTAGCAGGTATTATTGAACCAGTGGAAGAATCTAATTGGGTGAGCCCAATAGTAGTTCAGGAAAAGAAGCAGAAGGATGAAATAAGGATATGCATAGATCTCAAGAAGTTCAATGATGCTTGCATGCATGATCCTTCTTCGACTTTGTTCACTAATGAAGTGTTGGATAATATAGGAGGACAGAAAGCATATTCGTTCACTGATGGGTTCTCGGGGTACCATCAGATCAAGATTGCGTTGGAGGATAGAATCAAGACAACCTTTGCAACCGAGTGGGGATTCTTTCAGTATACTGTAATGCCTTTTGGGCTGAAGAATGCGTCGGCAATCTTTTTGCGTGTAGTCATCTCGACATTTAAGGACTTCATTCACAAATTTATGGAGGTATATTTTGATTATTGGATGGTGTTTGGGCTGGTGAAACACCATGTAGCTAGCCTACGCTTGATGCTGGATACATGCTGGAGGTATCAAATCACACTCAATTTAAAGCAATGCTTGTTTTATGTTCCTTTCGAAATCTTGTTAGGCCATGTGGTGTGCAGACAAGGATTAATGGTGGACCCAGCTAAGATAGTAGTTATAATTAATTTGGAGGTGCCAAGAAGTGTGAAACAGCTGCACGCAACATTGGAGCATATGGGATACTATCGAAAGTTCATCAAGAGTTATGCCAAGATTACTGCGTCGATGGAGAAGTCGTTGAAGAAGGATGCTACATTCTGTTGGAATCAAGAATGTCATGAAGCTTAGATGTGTTAAAATAAAATATTGTCATCGCATCAATCCTAGTCTTCCTAGATTGGAAGAAGGAATTTCATGTGCATGTGGACGCATCATGTATTGCACTCGGAGCAGGACTGACACAGGCCGGTGAGGGAGAGTTGGATCACCCTATAGCATTTGCAAATAGGAAGTTGTCTAAAGCTAAGAATAATTATTCAATGATAGAGCACAAAGGTTTAGCTATGGTGTACGCGCTCTAAAAGTTCAGACACTACTTGGTAGGCGGACACTTTAAGATGTATACAAACCATTTTGCATTGAAGTACCTGGTTAACAAGCCTGTGTTGGGGGGGAATATGCAGATGGTTGTTGTTGTTTCAAAATATGATTTCGAAGTCATTATGAAGCCAAGAAGATTGAATGTAGGACCAGATCATCTGTCACAAATTGAAACAAGAGAGGATCCTACTAATTTGCAGGAAGGATTGCTTGATGCACAGCTCTTTGCGATGCGCATAGATCGAAATCACTTTGCAGATATAATACACTTCCTAATGACGAGAATGGATCCAAAAGGGTACAGTAGTCAACGAGAGGAGTTAGTGGTGCGCACGACAGAATTTTCTGTCATTGCAGGACACTTATAGAAAATGGGCTCGGATGAAATTTTGCAACATTATCTGCCTGAGTTTGAACAGAAGAGCATCCTCGCTAAAGATCATGGAGGAGATGCGGGAGGACACTATGCAGGAAAAGAAACAACGCAGAATATTTTAAGCGTTGGGTTGTGGTGGCTGACACTACATAAGGATTCCAAGGCTTATTGTAAGGCATGCAATGCATGTCAGAGGATGGGCAGGCCATGAGAGAGGGATGAGCTGCCTCTGAATTTGCAAGTGTTGTTATAGCCGTTCGAAAAATGGGCAATTGATTTTCTAGGCGCGATTCAGCCTCTAGGAAAGGAGAAGAGTGTGCAGTATCATCACCACGACGGAGTATTTGACCAAATAGGCGGAGGCACGGCCTGTAAAGGATTGTACAGGGGCAACAGTAGCAAAGCTCCTCTTTGAATATGTGTTGACTAGGTTTGTTTGCCCAAAGATTTTGATGAGTGATTGCGGTACACATTTCCTTAATAAAACGATCATCATACTGATAGAGGAATTCCAAGTTTATCATCAAAAGAGCACGCCATATCACCCGTAGGATAATGGGACAGTCGAAGCATTTAATAGGATATTGGAGAACGCATTGACAAAAGTTTGCAATGCACAAAGGAATGATTGGGACGTGCGTGTACCTGCGGTGCTATGGGCTTACAGAACTACTTGTAAGAAGCTGACTAGATAAACACCCTTCAGGTTGGTCTATGGCATAGAGGGTGTGATGCCAATGGAGTATATTGTACCTAGTCTATGAATAGCGACGTTCACAAGAATGGCAGACCGTGAAGCCCTGGAAGAGAGTCTCACGCAACTACCAGAGCTTGAAGAAGATAGATTTTTGGTTGGATTCCATCAGCAAGTTTAGAAGGAGTGCAAAAAGGCATGGCACGATCGGCACATCAAACTGCACACCTTCAAGGTAAATGATTTGGTTTTATTATAAGACAGGAAGTTTGATAAATTTTCAGGAAAATTTCAGATTCATTGGCTGGGGCCATATGTCATCAAATATATTACCGATGGTGGAGCAACTCAACTGGTGAAATTGAATGGAGATCCACTTCCTAGAAAGGTAAATGGAAGCCGATTGAAGCCATACATTGGGGATCCAACCAAATGACTATATGATGGAAGCACAATATTAGTGCTCCAGGTAGCTGAAAGGAGGCACAGGACTATAAACTACAATGCCTGGGTTGTAGAGTTGCACAACTGGGGGGACTTCGCAGGATGGAAGAATGTCACAGCATCAGGAGAAGCATGATGAGAGTTGCACTATGGAAGGAGAGACTGTGCAGAAAGTGACTGTTATGGTCACTATTCACGATTTGAAAATGAGAAAATGGCGAAGAGGAGCAAGGGGATGGAATTTAAGGCTAAAATTAAGAGCGAGATCTTTGAAAATCTACCACCAATCTAGAATTTATGAATAGATTTTGGGGGGAACGGATAGATTTGAATTCGAATTTGCCTATAAATTACAGATGGTTGCCCAACGAGAAACACTTTGCATTTTGAGAGCTTGTGTATCGTGCTATCGATTGTGCATGAATCCTATGATTTTTGAGGATTTGGTGGCCAGTTTAATGTTTGACAAGTTACCTAAGGAAACCCAGGATCTCCTAAATAGCCTCATGTCAGCGCCCATAGAAACTGCAAGTGTTGGAGGATCTATGGCCTCTGAGGGAGCTGCCCCTGAGGTCGTAAGTGTGGAAGTGCCCGCCGTGGTGCCAAAATCGTCGAGGTCGCCTAGGCCGAAGCCTATGCCAGCAAGAGAGGATTCCAAGATGAATAAGGACAAACAAAAAGTGACACAGCTGGTGCGTGAGTCACCAAGGAAGCATCAGAAGAAAGAGAAGCCCACCCCATAGGAGAAAGGCAAGGTGGTAAACCTAGAGTCTGACGAGGATGTAGAGGAAATTGTTGTTGAGGGAGTAGACCATATCTCAAAGCTACCATAATACATCCCTCCACACTGGGGTAAGATAAAGATCCCAAAGGACC
Organism: Pinus taeda; assembly: GCA_000404065.3. Classification (NCBI taxonomy): domain Eukaryota; kingdom Viridiplantae; phylum Streptophyta; class Pinopsida; order Pinales; family Pinaceae; genus Pinus; species Pinus taeda. Next base: position 40,061 of record APFE031506991.1, on the reverse strand, counting down.
CAGAGGAGGCAAAGTTTCTCCTTCATACACCCTTGCTTCTAGAGAATATCACGTTTGAAGGACCGCGCTTAGTGCATGTCCCCCATCTAAAGCTTAAATATTGGGACTTGACGACCATGGAGTGGTTGCCCCACCTCGCTATTGATACTTTTATGAAGCGTGTGTTCTATGAATATTTTGGGGTCATTGCACTAGAGTCGGCGAAGTGGATTTGGGGGTTGGAAAATGCGGGATTGTTGAATCCGCTATGGGTGCCACATTTCCATCGTGCCCCCATAAATTGGATAGTTATCAAACAGTTGTTGTGTCTGGTGCATGATGGGTGCCTGTGGTTGGAGGATTCGTTCCCTATAACCGACATGCTAATCCATAAGATCACCTTATTACCACATTCGGGGTTGAATCTAGCCAAGGCATTTGGTAGAAAAATAGGCAAGCGCAACCTCGCCGAGAGGATGAAGGACAAGTTTAAGCTTGTCAAGAAGCCACACAGATATTCAATTTCCAACATAAGCGACCCCACGGTGAAGGTGGCAACCCTAATCTTGGCAAGCAAGGTAATGAGCAAGTGTCGCATAGATGAGGTGCCGGCACTAGTCGTTTTATTAGCGACCCAGTGCACAGAGGTCGTACAATTCAACTGGGCACACTATCTATTCAATGATTTCCTCACCAACTGTAGGGAGGCATAGGACCAGAGAAAGAAATTTCACTACTGATGGCTGTTACTTTTGATTGTGTTAGTCACGTGGCAGTTTCCAGAGGGCAGTCAGTTTCCTCTGATCGCAAAATATTTTCCAGAAGCAGTGAAGTTTGCTTCACTATGGGCCACGAAGGATGTTGAACGGGTCTGCAAAAGCAAGGTATTATGGGTGTTGATGGAGATGAGCATCAATATGGCCATCAACAGTAATCCAAGGCTGTCACCAACCGTTTTTGAGTAGTTTTCGGGATACACAGAGTTCAAAGCGGACTTCCACTATATCTCCATCCAGCCACGCAAGGACCTAGAACAGAAGTGGTATGATCTACCATACCTCGCGATGGATGATGCCATAGTAGTAGTCATCGACCACTGGCCAGCCGAGTGGCGCATGACCTCATATTTGTTTGTTGGGTCTAGTAAGTCCACGAGGGAGTAGAATAAGGAAGAGGCCCAATCGAAAATCTGACAATTGGTTGAAAGTGGGAAGAAGGAGGCTACAGAAAAAGCCAGAGCGGAAGTGGAGCACACCGTGAAGGAACAGGAGGAAGAGCATGACTCCGACAGAAGTAAGAAATCTCCTTCACCATAGACGATGGAAGAAGAATGATCAAAGCAGGGTGGTGCACATCTAGAAAGAACTCCCTTCTAGGTGAAGTGGAACAAGGAGCAGGAGCTGGAAGGGCCATGCAAAAGGTCCAAGGTCACCAAGTCATCACTAGACCCATCACCTTGATAGAGGGTGACTTAGACGACATCGGGGATAAAGTAAGGGACACGATGATGTAACTACTGCAGTAGTTCAAGCAGCAGCAGAAGCAAGCCTTGGTTTCCATTCAGATGGGTCTGCGTGAGATGAAAATCCAAACTACTCAACTACAGGCAAGTGTAGGGCAAAGTAGCGTAGTGTCAAATAGTTTTGCGTGGGGGTCCACTAGGGAAATGGAGATGGTTCGCTCTTTGGATCCTCAGTCATCGTGCTGCCTGATGGATCCCTAAGCATGGAGACAAATGCTGACAATGTTTCTTTAAGGAAAATTGGTCTCAACTTGGCCCCGCTCCCAAGCGAATTCCTTCACACGCTGCAAGCAGGTGTGATCACGGAACTTAGGGCCCAAGAGCAGCACGCCTTGAGTGTGATCAGTGAGCAGAAGGTTAACAAAAAACAATTGTTAGTTAAGAAAATAGCAGCAATAGACACCTGGAAGAAGGTCTAGGAGAAGAATGAATGCACCACAACGGTGGTAACAGAAGTGTTCAGAACTGTTCCGGAACTGCACATCCCTGAAGAGGTGCCTATGGAAGCCAAGATTCAGAAGTTGGTTGCAGGTGTGCGCGATGCTCGGACCGAGATGGCCAAGGTTCAATTTGATCTGAACCTCAAGATTACGGAGCTCGAGTTGAGGGTACAACCTTCAACTCCGCTAGAGGTCAAGGAACAGCACGAGGCAGCTATCCAGAATGCAGTCGTTGCAGTAGATGCTACAGTGGCAGAATGCACTGCGCTCTTTGAACAATAGATGGAGGTCCTCATGAGTCTACAAGAAGATCCCAACCAAAAAAGGTTGAATACTATCAAGGGAATTACAGCAGCAGTACAACAAAGCCAGAGCAACGGCGCGCGTCATCATCATCACGCAAAGATTGGCCAAGCTGAAGGAGGCAAAGGAACTGAAAGAACGGGCACAAGCAGCGCAACAAAAAGAGGCATTCCTCAAGACCAGATTGGGGCATTCACTGGATGAGGCCTATGTGCTCTCCGCCACCATTGGGAAGAAGTTGGTCAGCCTGTAGATAGCACAACAGAAGATCCGGCAGATAACGCAGGACCAGCGACGGAGCAGCTGGTGGAGCAGGTCAAGCAAGCGGCTACGTAGTGTACAGCTGAAGATGTAGTGGTGCAAGTGGATCTAGGAGGTCTTCACAGTAAGATATCCATGCTAGCAAAGTAACTCGGGGGCGAGTCACCATATTTTTGTTGGGAGCATGTTGGGACAGGGTTCCCTAGGGTCAATTTTGGGGTTAAAAGCCCAAGTTTTGGGGCAGAAAGCCCAAGTTTTTGTATGTAAAGTGTAATGTGTCCACAATTTGTGGTCGTAGAGCATGTAGATGTAAAGTGTCATAAAGGGTTTCCGCCCTTTTGTTATGTAAGTTGTGTTGGCTTTAGAAGATCCACCCATGGTCTGCAGACCATGGGATTGTATAAAAATGAGAATCTTAGAAGAGTCTAAGGGAGTTAAGTGGTTGATGGGTTAGTAAGAGCTAAGAGTGAATAGTCCTAGAATAGAATAAAGGTTGTGCAGCTGTGTGCATAGAGGCCTAGGGTAGAAGTTCGTAGCTGAGTGCGCGGACCCCTACAGCTGAGTGCGTAGGGTAGTTAGAGTCTGTAAGAAGATCTGAAGTACTAATAAATAAGATTACTCTAGAAATATATGTTTTTGATCTATTTACTTTTGTTATGAATAAATTTGGTTATGTTATGCTTCATAATGGTTACATGATTTAATGCTATATTGATGCGTGAATCTATATGTTTTACATTGTTATCTATACGGAAGTAATAATATATGTTTACACGAAGAACATATTGATGCATATTGAACTTAACAGATACTTAAGCCAATCTGGGTACATACGAAAGTAAGAGTAATTACAAAAGTGTGTAAGTGGTTGACTCGCCTGGTTAAGGTCCATGAACGATAGTCATAGACCTTCGCGAAGGTCTAGAGACCGATTAAGAGAAGTATACCAATAAGCCCTAAAAGGCTTATCCATCTACGTGAAGGCAAAGTTAGGGCATAAAACGACATCACTACCATCTTTGGGTGCGGAAACTTGGTTCCAGCATCCCCTCATTCTAATTTGGGTGAGACTTCAGTTCGCGCTCCATGGCTAGATGCCAAAAGGGCCAGTAGTGTAGGGATTTGTTTGGCTAATAACGTTGAGCCTGGGTCAGGGCCCCCTAAGCCAACAAAAATTGATACTATAGATATTTGGAAGATATAATTGAGTGTGAATTTAATTCCTTCAAAATATTTTTGTTGGATGTCAAATGGTACATGCTACAAATGAATGAATGTGATCCTGATAGAATTGTTATTGAGCATGCTAATGGACTTACCATTTTTAATACAAGGAATATTGAGCCAAGATCAAAGCCTGTGCTCTTCCAAGCCAATGTGAATAGGTATTTTACTCAAAGATCCAAGTAGAGGGGGTTAGTCATATGTTGTTAGATATGATGCAAGAGGAAGGTTGATAAAGTATAATGTAGAGGAATAAGATGGTATTGAAGAAGATGATGATGTAGAGGAGTAGTTAGTTGATGGGACATACAAAGACATCGAAGAATTTGAAGAAGATGTTATTCGAGATAATTTCTAGATGAAGATGATATTGACAATTTCTAGATGAAGAAATCGAACCAAACACAGGAGACAATGTTCCTCGTGATAATATTGACGATGATATGATTGGAAATGGTGACATTGATGATGATGTTGATATGGCCAATCTTTTCAACATCAATTCTGAACCAGATGATACAAATGTTGGCTTGGATGAAGAATAATATTAACAATATTGAAATTTTGATATGTACAATGTATGTCTTTATATGTTTTTAGTTGAATTTTCCTCTTTTATTTACATTAAACTTTTGTTTTGTTAGTTTGCAGTTATGCTCGATTCTTACTATGTTATTTTCAAATATTTTAGAGTAGATAAATTGGGTATTGGGGAATTGAGAGTGATGTGGGCAGGGGGGGGAGGTGCCATATGATCTTCCACCTTCATGTGATTGGCCTTGTTCAATAGAGAATATATTATTCTTGAAACCAAGAGAAGCTCATTCAAGCTTATACATCAGCTCCAATTGATCAAGTATGTGTTGTTAAAGCACCTTAATTTTCTATTGATAGGTCATGGGTTGAACTCTCTCCATACTATTAGTGTTAATTAAATTTTCAATTCACTTAAGATTTAAAAATCAATGGAAATTGTGTTTTCATTAATTAACCCTGAAGAAATGGGGTTTTAATGGGGCGAACACAATTTTTTCCATTTTGTGTTTGTATGCACTGCAATTTGACATGGTTATAATAGATGCATGCGTTGACAGCATGGGAGGGTTTCTAGACTCAAATACAACTCACATAAATAATTAGATAATCAAATGACAAAAACATAACATAAATGTTAAGGATAGCATGCAAAGTTAACTGCCAATGTTTCCTTTGCAGCTCTTTTAACAAACGAGGAAATGTTATTGGCAAGGTAGTTGTATAGTAATCAATAGTAATTGAATCATGAGGTTGTGTTCCTGGGGGAAGCTTATTGAATATGTGATTGAACTTTTGATTTAAGTATTTTACTTTCTCATTTTCCCCCATTTTACTATTTCTGAGCTCTTTCAATAACATGGCGAAAGTCTTTTCATCAACAAATTTCTCCAAAAATAATTCCTTGAATTCCCTCCAACTATGGACTGAATTGAAAGGAAGACTATGGTACCATGTTGTTGCTCTACCTTGTAGTGTAAAATTAAAAAGCTTACAAGCAACATCATCGTACCATACCTCCAACATCCATAGATGCATGTAAAAATCATCGATGTGATCTTCTACCTTTCTCTTCTTCTCTTGATCAAACTTTGATAATAGATTTTCCAGATGTGTGGGAATTTTATGAAGGTTATCTAGAAGAGAAAGAGGCCCTTGGGCCATCCAATCCAGGTCCTATTCAGCCATGTCTTCATCTCTTCATTCCTCCTCCTTTTCAGAGTCTGAGGAGCCTTCTCCTTCACTATCTACACTGTCAAAAATCTCATCAGAAAGAACAATGTCTTCCTAGTACCATTCGTTAATGGGTGGAAGTGGATCTTGTTGAACTATAACTTGAAAATAATTTGCTAACTCTTCAATAGTCGAAAAAACTGAATCTTCCACTATTGAAACTGATACACTGGTACAAGTTGTTTCTTTCTTCTTTGGGTGATGCAAGAGATTATGAGCAATAGGAAGTAAACCTATATATTTTTTAAACTAATGGTTATAGGTCAAAGTGTCTAGACTTGTTTGTAAGTAACCTTGAATTCCAACTACAGTCTAGGCTGATAAGATCCTCTTACTTTGGTAATAGGAGTTGGAATGATACTCAAAATATTTCCACCTTGTCCAAAAGTTGAATAGTTAGGGTGTGTAGAGTTATCAACCATAAAAAATTGGTTGCGCTCCTTCTAGCACTAGAATGTTGACAGTGTTGGATACTGCCAACATACAAGAAATATCCCCAATATGAGGTCCCAATTATACCTCACTCCATTTAGTGTAGGTGTCCCATCCAAAATACGGCCTAGTTTCCATTTACTTAAAGATATGCCTTGGATTTATCTATTTAGCACGAGAGAGAATCACACAGGTGCTTTTGAATGAGAAAGAGAGTGTGCCTTGTGAATGTTTGATTGCAGATGTATCGAGGTTATCTCACTGCAGAGGGGAAATAAAGTGAGCTTCTAAGAGAGAAGTAATATCATTACCCTAATGGAGATACAAACACACGCATGAGAAAGGCTAGTCTAACATCAAGTGAAACAGTTCACATAGATGTGACGATAATTACAGACATTACAACACATTTCCAATCAGTTAAGCACCAAAGTCACCGAAATAGTTCAATTACTTCAGTACATGTGAAAGTGAACATGAATCATAAACATTCAAAGAATAGTCTTAAAACATTCACAATCCATGCATGAAATTGTGTAGAGTGAAAAGGCTTCAAGTATTAAGCAAAATTTCCAAAATACATAAGTACAATGAACATCAATAGCTCCAATAGTGGAGTGTTAGAACAACTACTTTCTCCCTAAAAGTACTAACTCTATCTCTCTAATGCGTATGGGATAAGACAAGGCTAAAAGACTTTTGAATGAGTAATTAGGATCCTTTTATAACTTGAGGCATGACCTTTCACCTCCTCATGACTCTTGACTTTCCAACTTCTAGTGAGCTTTTGACTTCTACAACCTTTGGACTTCTAAATGACTTTTGGAATTACATATGACTCTTAGTATTACATGTCTTTTGGACTTCCATGGCTCTTTTTTCCATACATGACTCTTGTACTTCCACTTATTTGTCTTTATAATGATTACATCATTACATCATAATTTCCACATTATCATGTGTGCTGGCATTATGATGTATGTATTGTACTTGATGACAACCCACTTGTAGTAGAACAAATATCTTGTATATGGTAACTAGATGAATCTACAGAAGAGATATCAAATGTGACAGAATGCATGACAGGAGTATTTACAAATGATGAAATGCAGGGCAGCTTCAAGGAATCAGTTTAGAAAGCAACTCACTCAGTTAACAGATCACAATACTACAGGTTAACAGCATAGAATTACAAATCATATTACACAGAATGAAGAAAGAGAGGTATACGCAGGTTCACCATTGACCAAGCCGTGTATACACGTGGGTTCATTGTATACAAGTCGCGTATACGTACACACGCACTTTCACAAAAGGAAAAGTGTGTATACCTTGGAAAACTAAATGTTTGGTCTGCAGTATTTGGTCCATGGTATGTTGATCCATGGTATTGGTATGAGGTATTGACCCCAGGTATTTGGTCCAAGGTATTGGTCCTCAGTGGTTTTGGACCATGGTATTGAGAAAGGCCTAAAACTATAAAAGGAGGAGAAGATCATTAGGCCAAGGTGTACAAGTATCGAATATCTGATATAGTGTGAGATCTAATATGCAGGTTATTGGCTTATGGTTTCGTGCTTGATCTGAACCGAGGAAGAACCTTAGCGCTTGATGAAGGATAAGATCTAATGATGTATCAGGATCTTAAGGCTTGAAGTGAATTATCTTTAAGTGGTTTGATCATGTATCTGAATAACTGGCGCATGTTATAATCAGTAAATATGATGATCTGGGTATGATTGAAGTCTGGAACTATTGTTATGTTTAAATCATCTTTCACATATATGTACCCAGGTTCACTTTAGAAAAGGAGTGTATACACGTTGGTTCTATATATCAAAACAGCATATACATCATAAATTTGATTTGCAGATATGTACGTTGGTTCGCTTTGAGGAAAGCACTTATGCATGCAGGTTTGACACATGGAAGTAGCATATACCTTATAAAATATGTTTTAGTTGCATCTGTTTGCTATTGTAGTGTTCTGGGTCATTGCTTGGGTTCTGGTTATTGTATTCTGGTGACAGCATTCTGAATGATCATAGTGATTGATTGATTCAGTTGTGGTTGGTTCAAAAGGAGATTGATTGATGTAGATATATTTGATAATTGAATGATGTTTTTGATGGATCCAGTCTGAAAATTTATGAAACATGGTCCCTAGAAGAAAAGAGAAGGTTGTAGCCTTCTGTAGGCCGGCACCTATGTACTAGTAAACATATCAGCTAGTACAAAAGCTAGGGGGTTATAGCTCCCTTTCAGTAGAAGCTGGAGAATGAGAGAAGGTTGTAGCCTTCTACAGGTAGAATCCTGCGTACTGTATAAGACTGCACTAGTACGAAAATTGTAAACAGAATTCTCTTATTATTAAAAGAAGACAGAGAGGATTGCAGTAGGTGGTTTTCACCCACATTGGGTTTCCACCTTATATCTTGGTGTTCATGTGTTTTTCTTATGTGCGATGATCTGTTTTGTTTTTATTGCACTTGGTTATTGTTTATATGGTTCTGATGCATTGATTAAAGATCAATATATGATGAATTAACTGAAACATAAGTTTGTTGGATATACACTAGTTGCACTAAACACAGTTGCGTGTACACGCGAGTTCCCTTAACTGAAGTAGCGTATATGAATCTAATTATGGAAATGAAAAAATTATTAGTTTGATTATACTAATCACCCACCCCCCCCCCCTATAAGTTATTTCCAATAATTGGTATCAGAGCAGGTCCTTCAGAAGAAGCTTGATCGCTTGAAGGAAGATCCATCATCATGAGTAATTAATAAAGTGGGAGATCCATCAAACCGCCAATATTTGATGGGAGAAAATTTTTTTATTGGAAGGTAAAAACCATAGCCTATCTTCAATCTCTTGGAACAAATGTCTGGGAAATCGTGGAAGGAGGATATACATTTCCATTAGCAATTCCTACAAATGCAACAAGTAAAAGGAAATATGAAGCCAATGCCAAGGCTGTCAATACATTATTGGGAATTCTATCACAATCAGATTTTTTCAAAGTTATGTAGCTCAAATCAGCCAAAGAAATATGGGACAAAATCATTCTAAGCTACGAAGGAGACTCTCAGGTAAAACTTGCTAAACTGCAAACTCTCAGAATTCAATATGAAACTCTCAATATGCACAATGATGAAAGTGTAGCTGGTTACCTCTTATGTATAGATGAGATTGTTAATTGCATGAAGAATCGGGTGAAGAGATAAAGGAAGTTACCTTAGTTGAAAAAGTTTTAATATCCTTATCTGCTAAATTTGAATCAAAGGTATTTGCCATAGAAGAAAATAAGGATCTACAGACTATTACTATGACACAGCTTCACGGAATCTTAACTGCCTTTGAGATGAGAAAAGGAGGTCCATCAGATATGAGAGAAGCCACATTTAAAGCTTTAGCAAAAATAAAAGAAGAACTCAATGAATCAAGACATATTTCAGAAGAAGAAGAGGAAGCGAACTTTGTCAAGAATCTTCAATAGGGTTCCAGTAGATTCAGAGGTAAACTACCTTTCAAATTTTTTGTCTGCGGTAGAGTCGGTCATTATGCTACCAAATTTCCTCATAAAGATAAATATGATAAAGGGAAGGAAACTACAAAATGGAATAGAAAACAAAGTGTAAGTAAAAAGAGCTACTATACTCATGAAGATAGCGATGGTTTATCAAATAGTGATGAAGATGAAAATAGTAATGACTATAGACTTCTGATGGCTTATGAAGATGATGATTTTTTGGATGCTTTAGATGAAGATAGACTGTTGAAGAAATACATCTAAACTCAAATTCGACATAGAAGAAAGAATATGATATGATACCTGACATACCAACTTGCTGAAAAGAAAAACAATGAAAGCTAGAATGTGAAATTTGGGTCTAAGAAAGGATCTTGTGAGAAAACAAAATCTCTCAATCTTAGATTTGCTAAAGGATCAGAAACCTTAAATGAAATTATCAAAGTGCAGTGCTCTCCTCTAATAAAGACAGGTCTTGGATATACTGAAGAAACATCTCAATCACAGAAGCTGTCAACCTCCACTAAAAGCTATCATGATGCAGCAAAGAGTAGTGAACAGTTCGACAATCATCAGCAAAGGCATAAAGAAGATCATCAGGTGAATCAGGCTCCATTCACTTCAAGGATGAACAGAAGCCACAATCAACCTCAGGTAAATCATACTCAATTTGCTTCAAAGAATATCAATCAACAGGTCAGTAGGAGGAACTTCAACTATAATCAACAGGTCAGTAGATTCGATAATCGCAGGAACTTCTTTAATGGTCAATGTTTCTCATGTCATAATTTTGGACACAAAGTTGCTCAATGTGTTGCCTACAAAACTATCATGACTAGAGAAGCATGAAATCAAAGGAATGTGACAGGGATCAAGAAAAGTTCCTATAAGAACTTTTCTCTTCTTGAAAATGAAATAGAATGCTCAATATGTAACAACTTTGGCCATGAAGAATCTGAATGCAGGAGTAAATTTCGGCAAATAGCTCAAAAAGAGAAAACTCCATTAAATCCCAAATATGGAGAAAGAAAGAACCGCAAAAAGAAAGATGTGGTATAGCCTTGTATGCAAAAGGACAAGAAAACTAGTGGTACATCGACAATGGATGATCAAAACACATGACAGGTGACAGAGAAAAACTACACTCATATAATGCCTTAGAAAAGGAAAAGAGTGTCTCATTTGGAAATGAAACTCCTGCTGTCATAAAAGGTAAAGGCTCTGTTTTCTTGAAAAAAAAAGTTAAAGCTGGGAATGTTATGTATGTTGATGGCTTAAAGCATAATCTGTTGAGTACGAGTCACATGTGTGATCAAGGAAATGAAGTAGTGCTTTGATCAAATGGATGTGTTGTTCGTGAGCTTGATACAGGAGAAACCATGATTAAAGGAACAAGAACTCCAAACAACCTATACATACTCAAGGGAGGACAACAACAGTGATATCTAAGAAAAAATGATGAAAACTAGCTATGGCATAGAAGATTGGGACATCTAAGCTTTTCTCAAATAAGAAAAGCATGCAGATTCCAAGTTGTTTGTGATCTTCCAAATATCAACATTCCTAAGAATATTATATGAAAATCATGTCAATTTGATAAGCAAACCAGATCTTAATTCATCAAAAAGGAAGGGTCAGCTAGTAAGCCTCTTGAACTTGTTCATACTGATTTATGTGGTCCATCAAGGAAAAGGTCACCTCGTGGAGACTTTATATTGTTCATCGATGATTTTTCCAAAATGTGTTGGATAGGTCTTCTAAAGCATAAAGATGAAGCATTTGAAAAGTTCAAAGCTTTCAAATTTTTGGATGAAAATGAATCAAATCGCAAAATCAAATGCCTCAAATCTGATCGAGGAGGGGAATTTACCTCAGATGAATTCTTTGACTTTTGTGAACAACATGGAATAAAAAGGTAGTTCTCCACCACAAGGACTCCAAAAAAATGGAGTGGTAGAAAGGATGAACAGAACTGTTCAACAAATGGCTCGTGCTATGCTAGACGAATCTGGAACTCTTGCAACCTTCTGGGGTGAAGCTGCGTTCCCGCCGTCACTATTCTCAATCAAGCAAATGTTCTGGTAAACAGCACTCAAACTCCACATGAACTTTGGTATGGTAAGACACCTACTGTAAAATACTTCAAAGTTTTTGGAAGCAAATGTTACATCAAAAGGACTGATGAAAAACTTGGTAAGTTTGAACCCAGAGCAGATGAATGTATTCTTCTTGACTACTCTTCCCGAAGTAAAGGATATAAATGTTACAATAAAAGACTTGGGAAAATTATTGAAAGTATTTATGTTGTGGTTGATGAAGCATGCAAAAATCCAAATCAGATTAAAACCAAAGATTATGACAATGAAGAAGATGAGGATCATTTTCCCACATCAAATCACATTGATTCTGAAGAAGAAACCAATGAAGCACCAGAAGAAAAGATAACGATAGAAGGAAAGACTCCATCCAGGTATGTTCAAAAAAATCATCTAGAAGCTCAAATCTTAGGAGAAAAAGGGGCAGGTGTGCAGACTAGAAGAACCATTGCCAAAGCTTCAAGCTATCTAGCATTATTATCTTCCACTAAACCTCAAAATGTAAATGAAGCATGCAAAGATGAATGTTGAGTCAAGGCCATGAATGAAAAACTTGAACAAATTGAAAAGAATAATAATTGGGAATTAGTTCTTAGACCTCATGATAAGAATATCATAGGAACTAAATGGATATTCAAAAACAAGCTGAACGAAAATGGAGAAGTTATTAGAAACAAGGCCAGGCTTGTTTGTAAAGGATAGGCTCAACAAGAAGGTATAGACTATGAAGAAACTTTTTCACCTGTTGCTAGACTTGAAGCCATCAGAATGTTTCTTTCTCTTTCTAGTTTTCAGAAATTCAAAGTATACCAAATGGATGTAAAATCTGCATTTCTTAATGGAGACTTAGAAGAAGAAGTCTATGTTGAACAACCAGAAGGATTGATTCTTGCAAATGATGCAAAACTTGTATGCAAACTCAGGAAAGCTCTCTATGTTCTAAAACAGGCTCCAAGGACATGGTATTACCATCTTGACAAATATCTCCACCAACGGGGTTTTTCAAAGCGGTCAGCAGACAACAATCTATATACAAAGATGGACACTGATAAATTGATAATAATTGTTGTGTATGTTGATGATATCATTTTTGGTAGCAATGAAGAATCCATGAGTCAGAATTTTGCTTCAGTAATGCAACAAGAATTTGAAATGTCCTTGCTTGGTGAGCTTACCTACTTTCTTGGTCTACAAGTTCAGTGAAATAAAGATGGTATTTTTCCCTCACAAACCAAATATCTCAAACAGATCCTGAAAAAGTATGGCATGGAAGATTCTAAACGAGTATGTACTCCAATGGTAACATTATGTAGTCTCAACTCAAATGATGAATCTGCAGCAGTACATCAACCAACTTACAGATCCATGATTGGCAGTCTGCTTTATCCAACAGGTACCCGACCGAGCATCATGCATGAAGTGGGAATAGTTGGAAGATTCCAAGCAAATCCAAAGGAATCTCACCTTCAGGCAATCAAAAGGATCTTCATATATCTTCAAGGAACACAAAACTTTAGTTTATGGTATCCTAGAGATACTGATCTTACACTTCATGCATATACAGATGCAGATTGGGCAGGAAGTGTTGATGATAGAAAAAGCACTAGTGGTGGTGCATTCTATATGGGTTCCAGGTTGGTGTCTTGGTTCAGCAAGAAACAAAGTTTAATTGCATTATCTACAGCTAACGCAGAATACGTGGCCACTGCATCTTGCTGAACACAATTACTTTGGATGATGCAAACTTTGCAAGATATTCAGATCACATGTACTCCACCCATCTCCATTCTATGTGATAATACAAGTGCCATCAGTATTTCAAAAAATCCAATCATGCACTCCAATACCAATCACATGCCCATCAAATAGCATTTCCTACGTGAACAACTGCTTGAACAAAAAGTCAAATTGGAGTATGTTCCCTCCAAAGAACAGGTTGCTGATATATTCACTAAACCACTACCCAGAGAGACATTTGAATATCTCAAACAAAAGTCGAGAGTATTTTTTGCATCATCCTTCTGTTAAATCCTATTTTTCAGGGAAAGGTGGTTATACACGAGTTTCTTGAAGTGTAGTCGCGTACATATGTGAGTTTATGTGTACACAGTCGTGTATATGATGGTTTGAAGAAAAACAGTGGGCCAGACTCAGGAAAAAGGGGGTCTGCTATGGTTCTAACAATTATTTGCTCTATTTGATGATGATTTCAATCTGTTGATATATTTATCATCATAGTGTTATTGATCACTTAATGTATATCTTATTAATGATGATGCTTTGATATCTCTTACTGACATGTGCAATGATCAAATCTGACAGTGAACAAGTGGCACAGGTTCTGGGGGAGAACATGGTTGATGATATTTTGGGAACTCTTAATGGACATATACAGGTTGTTGGCCTGGATGTTATTAACAAATGTAGCCGATGATAGTTGTTGATGACTATCATGGTCTTGTTTAAGACATTTGGTCTCTGTTATATATGTCATGTATATCTTTTAATGTAATGGTCATGAAAATACCTAATTTGTAACCCCACTATGCATGGGATGAATGATGTAATGTTTCTTGTTTTTGACTTGTATAAACAATTCATATATCCCCACTTGGTTGGGTGGATGAGTCAAATTTGGTATATCCCCACCTGGTTGGGAGAAGGATGCATGTATGAGTCATTGGTGATAGGAAGGTCATTTGTGATGTATGTATAGAATCATGTTCTTCTTTTAGAACATCTTTTTGCAGACTTTGCTTATGCTCAAGGGGAGCATGGACTCAATCATGGGAGCTCAATCAGCACTTCATTATATCAGAGAATTCAACATGCACTTAGGGGGAGCCTGACCCTTTGCCCTTGATGTCAAAGGGGGAGAGTGACACGGTATGGATGTTGCCATCAAGTCCAAAGGGGGAGATTGTTGGCATTATGATGTATGTATTGTACTTGATGGAAACCCACTTGTAGCAAAACAACTCTCTTGTATATGCTAACTAGATGAATCTACATAAGAGATATCAGATGTGACATAATGCATGACAGAAATATTTACAAATGTGATGAAATGCAGGGCAGCTTCAAGGAATCAGTTTAGAAAGCAACTCACTCAGATAACATATCACAATACTGCAGGTTAACAACACAGAATTACAAATCAGATTACACATAATGAATAAAGAGAGGTATACGCAGGTTCACCATTGAACAAGTCGTGTATACACACAGGTTCACTGTATACAAGTCGCATATATGTATTAGTGATTTGTGCAAAAAATATTCAAGAGGAAAAGCTATAATTGGTGCAAGCATAAGAAATCCACTCTCTAAAGTTACCAAATCGGCTACTAGAGGTGTCAGTAGGGAAGAATTAGAAAACTTATTAGAGGATTTTAAGATTTATCTTTTAAATACTCTTACTTTTCAAATAGATGATTTGAAGATTAGTAAAAGGAAAGAAGATCAAGAATCAATCTTATCTATATTTTTCATTAAATGTCAAAAAAAACATCCATTAAGAGAGTGTCCTCTTGATAATATTCAAGTTTGCTTGATTTGTTTAGATTTGTACAAGACCGAAGAATGTCCCACATTACCATAGTTAAAGACAACCTATCATGTAGATTCTAGGAATGTAGAATCAATTTACAATATTGCACCCTAGAGATCATGGAACCCACGTGGAACAGGTATGTATCAAGGTCCTAATCATCAAATTATTCCTAATTATAATGTTCCTCAAAACACGGAATGCACCAATGCCATGGCAAGCATGGCCTCTAAAACAAGCAAAAAATCAACTCTATCAACATACCTGGAGGGGATTTCTTTAAGGAAATATACCTCCTCATCCTTATCCCCTGCAATTTCAAGCTCTATACCAACAAAAATCATATCAACAACCTCAACCTCATATCACCAACAACCATATCTACAAATGCCACAAATTCCACAACAATTACATCCTTCACAACAACCTCAATTAACTCAACCTCAACAATTACAGCTTCCATCCAATTGACAACCTCCACAACCTACACAACTACCTTCTCAACCAGTTGAAAATCCAAATAGTAAAATAGAGAGATGTGTTTATAATGTTGAATTTGAATCATTCCCTACATATCTTATATCTCCATTAAAATTGTAGAATTTTTTTGTACAATTACATGAAGAACTAGTAAAATTACATGAATTTTTTGTACAATTATAGGAAAATCCAATAAAATTATAGAAATTTGTTGTAACGGTAATAGATAGTATTGTAGAATTACAATAGATTAATTTTTGATAGAGTTTTTAAACCCAAAATTTATAGTGGTAATTAAAGAACAAATTGAAATAGTTGTAGATAAAAACGGGAAAAAATCCCTTTACAAGAAAAATTGAAACAGCAATGAAACAAATTGTCCCTTTGCAATAACAGCCTCAAACTTTTATGGCAGCTCCATTTCCTAAGAGATTGATTTCTGAAAAACAAGATGTACGAAAAATAATACCTGAATTTGATATTATTGATGAATTGAAAACATTACTATAAATATTCCCTTACTTAGAGCAATAAAACATATACCAATTTACACCAAAACAATAAGGGAATTGTGTACTAAAAGAAGTGCAAAAAGAAAACAAGATCCATCCACAACACAAGTCATAGGTAAATTGGAAAGCCTAATGACTATAGAAATCATTGCAGAAAAACATGTTGACCCAAGAATTCCTATTGTAACAATAGAAGTCAATAATTTTTCTATTCCTAATACACGTATTGACTTAGGCACTACTATAAATGTAATGACAAAAGAAAACATGGATATCCTAGATATAGATAACATCAGACCAACTCCAACAATGTTAGAATTGGTTGATAGATCAAAAATTAAACCTTAGGGAACTATAGAAGACATAATTATTTCTATTGACTCTTGGGCATATCCAGTTAATTGTATGGTCCTTCAACCCAAATTCACATTATGATGACATCCTCTGATTTTGGGAAGACCGTGGTTGGAAATTGTTGACACGTATATTAGTTATGATTCTAGAAATACGACAATCACAAATGGTAATGAAATTAAAAACACTACTTTATACCGCCTATCAAAACAAAAGAACAATTAAAGAAAGCTCATTGGTTTGATGAGATTGAAGCAGATGATGAAATAATTCATCCTTTGATAACCATTGAACAAGAATTTAATCTCAAAGAAAATACTGATGAAAATCAAATTGATCATTTTATTTCTCATCTTGATTTTCTATAGTATTTTAGGAGGTAGACATTTGGAACATCAACTACAACAGAAGATTGTGTACCATTGGAAAAATATGCAGTTTTTGAACATATTGTTATTCCTGTAAATTCTGAAAAATCTACAATATTTCAATAGTATGAAATTATTTTAATCCTCCAGAATTCTGAAATTTCATTACACTCATAAATTTTTGTAAACCCTGTAAATTTTCCTCTAAATTCTGAAATTTATGTAAATTCTAAAAAAAATCCTGAAAAATCTGAGTTAGCTTTGTTGAGAACCCAGAATTTTTCATTGCATTCTATTTTAGGAAAGCATTTTCAAGAGACATGTACTAAGGATGGATTAAAATTATCCTATTTATCAGTTTTTCTTTTGTTTTCAATATCCAATCCTTGCAATAAAGTTATCCAAATATCTCCTAGAAAGACTTTAAATACCAATTCTAAATTGGAAAATTTCCAACAGGATCATTTGATTCCATTATTGCAAAAAATTCCAAATATTTTGCTTGGGAATACACTAATATGCCAAGAATACATCGTGATACATCATTAGACACATCATATTTATAATCAAGAAAATGTTGGACCTGTTATAATACCGCAAAGAAGCATGAACCTTGCATTGAAGGAAATTGTCAAAAAGGAACTCCAAAAACTATTAGATGTAGATTTTATCTACCCAATATTTGAAAACCAAGGGGTCTCACCATTGGTTATTATTCCTAAAAAGAACAGTAAATGGAGGGTATGTATAGACTACAGGGAACTTAATAAGGCCACTCTAAATGATCATTTTCCTCTACCTTTCATAGGTAAAGTCCTAGATAAACTAGCTGGAAAGAAGTATTTTTATTTCCTTGGTGGTTTCAATGGATATAACCATATATGAATAGCATTGGAAGACCAAAATAACACAACCTTTACCTACCCATGGGGAACCTATGCTTATAAAGTACTAGCTTTTGGACTTTGTAATGCGCCTACTACATTTCAAAGGGAACTCTTGGCTATTTTTGTTGATTTAAGTCATGATTGTGTGGAGGTATATATGAATGATTTCACTGTTTATAGAAGCACTTTTGAGGAAGCCCTTGATAACCTAGAAAAAATATTAAAAAGATGTCAAGAGTCAAATCTTTCTTTAAACAATGAAAAATATTTTTTAATGTTTAATGAAGGAGTTGTCCTTGGACATCATGTTTCTTTCTTGGGTATCAAGGTAGATCCACAAAAGGTTGAAGTAATTATTAATTTTCCCATTCCATCTTCTTAGGGAGATGTAAGAAGTTTTTTGGGACATGTGGGGTATTATAGGTGTTTTATTATAAAAACAAAAAAAACAAAAATTGCCTCACCATCGTTTAAACTTCTTGCAAAATATAATACCCCAACATGTCCCAAAAAACTTCTTACATCTGAGTTTTATTGGAATAATGATTGCCAAATTCCTTTTGATGTGCTTAAAGAAAAACTTTCCACAAATCCTCTATTAAGAGGACCTGATTGGACATTACCTTTCCATATATCTACATATGCCTTTGATTTAGCCATAGGATCAGTTTTGGGGCAAAAATAACAACAAAGAACATATGACATTTAATATATTAGTAAAAAATTGACTTTGGCTAAAATTAATTACAATGTTACGAAAAAGGAATTTTGGAAGTTGTTTTTGCAGTTAACAAGTTTCGTCATTACATTATAGATTATGAAGTCGTGTGCATACTGACCATTCTTATATTCGATATCTAATGAACAAACCAATAAAAAATGGTAGAATCACAAGATGGTTGCTACAATTACAGGAATTTAATATCACATTACTAGACAGGTCATGAAGGAAAAATCAAGAGAAGGTTTCCTTTCTCGAATCAACAATTCTGGTGAGACCATTCCTGTAGTAGATAGCTTTCCCGATGAAAATGTATTTGCAATTTTTGTTATAACACCTTAGTTCACTGACATTTCCAAATATTTGTCTACATGAAAGTTTCCACTACAAGTTTTATCAAAAGAAAAATCAAAAAGTGATCAAACAAAGTGTTGGATACTCTTCTATTCAAGGAGATATTTTCTATACAGGAGTAGATATGGCCATCTGTAGATGTGTTAGAGAAGATGAGATGTTAGATATCTTGAAAGAATTTCATGATGAACCATGTGGAGGAAACTTTTCAGATAAAATGACATCCTACAAAATCCACTAGCTAGGATACTATTGGCTAGTCTCTTTAAATGTGCTCGAAAGTATGTTAAAAGTTGTGACAGTTGCCAAAGAATGGGTCATCTAGTTGTAACCTATGAAAATGCCTCTTCATCCACTAGTTCTTATAAAATCATTCATGAAATGGGCCTTATGTGGGACCCATTAATTCATCACCAAAGAATAAGAGACACATATTAGTTTATACAAACTATGTGACAAAGTGCACAGAGGCAAAGGCTTTGATAAAAGCTAACGAACAATTAGGAGTGGATTTTCTTTTTAAAGATATTTTTGTTCGTTTTAGGGCACCTAGAGGGATAGTTACTGATTAAGGGGCTTAATTTACATCAAATCTAGTTGAGACAATCATGAAGGAAGAAAAAATTAAACATCGAAAATCAAATCCTTATCATCCACAGGCCAATGGCCAAGTGGAATAAAATACGGTTTTGGAAGGCATATTAACAAAGATTGTTCGGCTTCACTGAACAGATTGGGAAAAAGGGCTTCTTGAGGCTTTATGGGCATATACAAAAACATGGAAGAGTACAATTGGTCATACCCCATACAAACTAGTCTACAGAAAACAAGTACTTTTTCCCATGGAATTTAAAGTTAAAACTTTTAAAATTGTAGTTGAATTGGGATTAAACCTTTCTAAAGCTCAACAACAAAGAGTCCTACAATTAAATGAATTATATGAAATGTGATTACATTCTCTACAAAAAACCACTCTTATATAGCAACAGAGAGCTAAATGGCATGACAAATTCCTAAAGATGGAAGAATCCAAGCCTAGAGATTGGGCCCTATTGTTTGACTCAAGGTTTAAAGACTTCAAGAGTAAGTTTACTACTAATTGATTGGGACCCTATGAAATTCAAAATGTGTTTCATATTGGTGGTGTAGAAATAAAAACAATTTATGCATCAAACATTTCAATTATAGTCAATGGTCATAGGTAGAAGTTATATCATCAACCAGTTTCTAGGGATGATTTTGTATCAAATTTTCAGCATGTAGAGATGGACATTATGGATAAAGGGGGTAATACCCCTCATCCAATTTCATCCTAAATTTATATTTCTAAAATAATGAGCTAACTATGTTCCTTCATGTGCTCATTAAACAATGAGAAGGACATCTATCATGAATTTTAGGTTTATTCCTTTATCCGGCTTTGATAGAATAAATAATTGAAAAGGAACCCCTTCAGAGTTTTCTTTAATTTTTTCAGACTCTCTAAAATTGAAAATACCGACAAGCATCAACCATCCTGGGCTCAAGAAAAATCCACAGGATAGTAGTTGAGTTTTCTTTAAGTTTTTTAGACTCTTTTAAATTGAAAATATCGGCGAGCATTAACTGTCCTGGGCTCGATAAAAATCCATATGATAGTGTTCTAAAGATGTAAATTCAGAGTTTGGTAATAAATGGCAGCTACTTAGAGAAAGGGCCTCTGGCTTTCAAAAACAATGTGAATAGTGTTTCCTGTAAATGAAGAATTAAAATAGACATTTTTGTACATTCCTGTGGGTACAAGAATTTCTGAAAACATGTATTCTCAATCCTTGTAAAAACAGAATCAGAAAAGTTTCATGTAAAAGCCTTTAATTATAGGGATCTCCAAGCTTAAATTACTTTCGATATTTATTGGAAGAGATATCATTCTTATGATTGATTACCTCTATTAGAAAGTTGCATTAGAGAGAATTTACATTGATATCAATTATGAAAAATTTGAGCAGTATTAAAAAGAGAAATATTTCTTTCCAGATTTATGTAATATTAAGTAATGAGTTCAGATTCTTCTTCCAAGTAAAATTCAAATTACTGCAAGAAAAAATCATATTCCTACAATTGAACTTTAGACTCCTGCAAGTAAAGTTCAAATTCCTGCAATTAAGCAGTGGTTTCCTATAACATTAGTTTTAAGAGAAAGAAGATAATTGCAACAAAAATATCTTTACTCCATAATGACAGCAATGGTGAAGGCACTAGCAAGATTACATTTTGTACTTCCTTGCAAGGTAATGAGAAGGTAACTAATTTATTTACATGTATTTATTAAATAGAAAAGAGTTTTAAAAGCAAGTAATTTTGTTTTTAAATTAATCCTATGCCACTCTCCATAACGTAATAGTATTACCATGATTCATACCCTTTTCATGTAATTATTTCTATTATGACCACTTGTCTATTGTGAATTATTATCATGTAATGTTTAGTAGTGTCAACCTGCTCCTCCTTATGATAAATTTATCATGGCAAATGATTATGAAAAGTGATATTTGTACCTTTGGTTACAAATATCACTTCTACCCAAAATCAAATTATTTCCATTATGCATGATAAAATCCACAACCATTTCCAAATCTAAAAATATCCTAAATATTAGCGTCATTACTCTCTCTCATACCTTGTAACCCCAAAACCAAGTTTAAGCCTCTTGACCAAAGAAAATATTGAGAATGGCGACCCCAGGAGTGGGACACACTGAGCCTTATGGAATTTATATCCTAAAACCTTTCCATCCTATCTGACACATTTTCACATAGTTGGACTACTCCCATTTTTTGAAATGTTTAAAGGGCATAATTTTACAATTACAAAATAGTTTGATAATACATTCAATGGGGAAACAAAAGGGATCTGTGACCTTACATTCATAGTCATGGAGGAAACCCTAGCTATAGTTACAGGACTACCATGAACAAGTGAGAAGTGGTTTAAAGGGAAGATGATGGTAAAAGGAGCAGCTACGCGGTTTCTGAGTAGAGTGCATGGGAACGTTGACTGGACCAAAGGAGTATCAAAACTGTGGCTAAAAGACCCATGGGGAGACAATTTATTTCTTGCAGAAACACATGACTTGTGAGGGAAGGTACAGTATTATCTTCCTCTACCATATATGATTGATTTTGCATATCAAAAATAATGTTAGGAGGACGTATTTTCCCTTTTTCTTGCATAAAATGTTATCGAAAATGGCAATCAATTTTCAAAAATGCCAAGGAAATAAAGAAAGGTTCTTGTATTGTCAAGGTTTAGTTAAATTAATCATGCTAGACAAATTGGTTAGAATGAATCAGACATGGATTTATTTTCTACAAAGAAACCAATTTGGAATTGAAGAGGCAAGGCCTCCTGAAAACCCATAATGAAATTAAAACAGACCCTAATGAGAGACAAATTGAATGGGATGTACTAGAGAGGCCAAAAAACCTAATTTCTCAACATAAAGAGAATTTAGAACCTCGGGACCAAAATCAAATTGAGAAAAATAGGTATGAAGAACAAGAGATACATGAAAATTCCAGAGAACAAGGGTTATAGGAAATAAAAAATGAGAAATGATATCCACCATCCCTAGAGGTTATGGGTCCTCCTCTACAGGCAAGAAATAAAGAGCCAGTTCTAACCGAATGCCAACAACTGGTAGTAGGCTTACTAGGGAACAAATGCAGTTGCTAAAGGAAACCTATGGAGAGGAATACACCTTTCTAAAATCACAGAGACTTTCTAATAAACCTAAAACTAAAGCCCATATGTTGTATGAGGAAGCTCTAAAGGAAGTGCATGCTGAACAAATTGAAGAGCTTCAAGGGGAAGTTCTCAAGAAGGTGCAAGTTGAATAAACAGAAAAATTTCAAGAGGAATAAGAAATATATATTGGAGGAGATTGTATTGAAGAGGCCTATACAGAACCAAGCTAATTACCTCAATTAGAACAAGAAGAATACTCGCTTCAAATTCAATCACCACAGTAGCAACAGGAGGCATATGAAGGACAATCAACTGAGAAATTTCAAAAATATGGAAGCCCTAAAAGTGAGATAAACATTTTGTTGAATAAATTGAAGAAAAAGAATAAGACCATGAAAAAGCTAAAACTGAATTTACATAAGGAGGAGATGGTCAATGAAATAATAAAATTAGAGAATGAAATGTTGAAGAATAGGGCTTATAGAAACGAAGAAAAATGCAAAGGCCTCAAAAGAAAATACAAATATATGTCTTGAGAAAATATCCACAATATTCAAATAAATCAAAGATTGATGATAAGGGACAGAGGATTGAAGGAAAAATTGAGAGAAAGAGTTGATACAGTAGAACCCTCTAATACCAGTCTAAATATTCTTATTCAAGCAGTTGGAGAAGTTCAGGACAGCAGGGAGGTCAAATTTTGATAGATAGGCAAGAAAAAAAACAAATTTGGCTAATGATTAAGGCACTAGAAAAAAGGTCTCCAATTTTGATTACATAGGGTCATGAAAAAAGATAAGTTTGAGGGGAAATGTTGGGCTTAAATTTCCATATCCATGACCATACCAATTTTGGTATAATACCTTCATTTGAACCTCCATCTCACACCATTTTACCATTTTTTGTTGTTTAAAGGATGAAGTTTAAGGTAAAAATCATTTGTAATAATTTTATTTTATTTTTAATCCTTAAATGTTTATAAAAATATATATTTTGTCACTAATGAGGCTGAAAGGTACAAAATTTTTCAATACAAGAGTTAAACCACCAAATGTGTTCCATGTCAGCAAGAAGGATGTTTATACTAGAAGATCGATCCATAAGTGAAGGCAAGGTGTATCAAATCAACGAGATTGAATAGAATATTGTGGGACTACCATCATTTTCTCCAACAAATTCTAAAAAAGAATACACATTATAGATTTGGAGTTGTTGTATTAATTTATTTTTAGCATAAAAATATTGAATTGACCCTGATTTTGGGAAGCTCGGTTAAGAGGTTATATTTTGTATAAAATTAGATAGATGATACATAGATGGGTTACAGAGAAAAACAGACTTAAAAAAACCTACATAATTTATTGTATTGAACCTATTTTCCCTGTAATACATGGTGGATTTATAATATGATTTTGCAGTAATTGTTCATAATTTTCATAGCAACACTTACTAGGAGGGTTGTTTGGTATGTGTTACTTATACTTATGTAACCCCCCTCCACAGAGTCCAAGGCAGTGCCCCGAGAAAAAAAAATTGGACCCTATATTAGGTGGGTGGACCTACCTATGGTTTTGGGCATAGGGTTTGCACATGGTTTTGAGCATGATGGTTTTCTGCCCATGGTATCTTGTAGATCTAGTCAAGGGAACTAGGGTTATGTCTAATCCAGGGTTAATGGATTAGGGTTTATGAATGCTTCGGCATATATATATATATATATGCGTTGTAACATTGAAAGCAATATAATAAAAATTCAATCTGGTAGTCCCAGTTTTGGGATATGGGGAAATCTTTGTGTATTTGACATTTTGTGTTTCTCGCCATTGTATATTTTCTACTTTTAAGAATTCATTTGCAGGTAATTTTTGTACAAGGTTAAAACCTACATTTGGCATCAAAGTTGTTTCGGCTTCAAGGGAACGCCTTTGCTGCTAAGAAGTTTTGCTCAAGCCTGTGGTAGATCCTATTCAGTGAGAGATCTGCGATATCGATTCTTGCGGTGAAAGAAGATGGAAAGCAGTGGAAATATAGAGATCAAGAAATTTAATGGTCAGAGTTTTGACTTGTGGAATCTCAAGATGGAGGATTTTTTGGTGGATAAATATCAATGGATCGCGATAGATCCAGGTACTAAACCAACGAAAATGTGAGATGAAGACTAGAAGAAGTTAGATCAGAAAGCAAAGAGCACGATATGGTTGTGTATCTCAAATTCAGTATTGTTGCATGTAATAGGCGAAGCTACAATGAAGGCTTTGTGGGACAAGTTAGGGACTTTGTACCAATCTAAGTCTCTTATGAACAAACTGTTCCTACGAAAAAAAATTGTATAACATGAGGATGAAGGATGGAGAATCAGTGATAGAGCATCTGAACGCCTTTAATACTACGGTAAGCTAGTTGTTATCTATTAATATTAAAATTTCATATGAAGATAAGTGCATCAAATTGTTGTGTTCTCTACTAGATTCATGGGATAGTCTGGTTGTTGCAATAGGTAGCAATACAATTACCTTAAAGTTTGATGAAATAGTCTCATCCTTGTTGTCAGAGGAGATGAGATGGAAAAATATGGAGGGCCAGAATGGAGATGTCTTGTTTGTAGGACGACGGTCCCAGAACAGAAACAAAAATAAGCCCTCGAGTGGGAGATTTAAATCCAGAGGGAGATCTAAATCTCCAGGAAAAACTATAAAGGTATGTTGGAAACATAGAAAGGAAGGGAACTTCAAAAAGAAATGCAGATCTAAAGCTCCTGAGAAAGGAAAGGGATTTGATGATGCGACTTCTATAGAGGCAAAAACCACCTCAGACGAAGGTGGGGTTGTGTACTTGGCTTATTCTTCAAGTACACATGCATATCATGAGGCATGGTTGATTAACTTAAGTGTCTCCTTTCACTTCACTCCCCATAGGGAGTGGTTCTGCAAGTATGAGAAATATGATGGTGGTGATGTCTTCTTGGGGGATGATAGGAAGGCTATAATTGTTGAACACGAAAAATTCAAGCTAAAGTTGCAAGGTAGAAGGATTAGAACACTTCTTAGTGTTATGCACATTCTTGTATTGTACAGAAATTTGATTTATGTAAGCAAGATGGATGATGCAGGTGTAAAAATAGCGTTCGAGAAAAATACCTGCAAGATGGTTCTGGGAGATTTGATGTGAGGAGTTCATTTTGGAACTTTGTACAAGCTTATGGGTAGTATTGTTATAGATGGGTGCAACAGTTCTTTGGTTCCTGAAAGTGGAGAGGAAAATCTAGTGGTCTTTGGAGAAAAGACCATGCTATGGAATCAAAGGCTTAAACGTACATCAACAAAGAATCAAATTAGACCAATGTCTATATGAATATTCCATCGACAAGGGCCTTCGAATACTTCATGGTAGTGGAATGGTCAAAGGTATGTCTAATTTCTCTCTAGATTTTTATTTTTGTGAACATTGTGTATATGGGAAGCAGAATTGGGTGAGTTTCTCCTCTAGTGCTAAGAGGGTGAAAGGGATATTAAAGCCTGTGAACAGTGATGTGTTTGGACCTGTGTCAGTTCCATCATTAGGTAAGTTTTTGTACTATGTGTCATTTATAAATGAATTCTCAAGGAATACATGAATATATTTCCTCATAAAGAAATATGAAGTCTTTGATCGGTTTAAATAATTTAAGGCTTTGGTGGAAAACGAGACAGACAAAAAGATAAAGGTGTTGAGGACAGATAATGGTGGAGAGTTCTGCAAAAATGAATTTGAACAATTTTGTAATAAGTGTGGTATAGCATGGTAGAGGACTACTCCATACACACCTCAGCAAAGTCGAGTTGCAAAAAGAATGAATAGGACCTTGATGGAAAATGCAAGAAGCATGCTCATTGGTGTCAGGCTAGGAAATAAATTATGGGCGAAGGCGGTGGAGATTGCATGTTACCTGGTTAATAGATCACCTTAATCAGTGTTGGAGGATAAATATCCACATGAGGTATGGACTGGTAAGAAACCCTCTCCTTCATATTTGAGGGTATTTGGTTGTGATGCATATGTACATGTTCCAAAGGAGAAAAGAATCAAGTTGGATAGTAAATCTGAAAGTTTCATCTTTATTGGGTATAAAGATGGTTTAAAAGGTTATAAGCTTTGATCCCAAAAACAAGGAAGGGTGTGTATAGCTGAGATGTGGTGTTTAGAGAGGTGAAATATGTTATTAAACATGAATTCCTACCAAAGGAACCTAAGAAGATAAAGTTTGAGATAAGGGGGGAAGAATCAAACTCTATAGTTGAAGACGAATCAGAAGATGAAGAACCACAAACTCCAGCTGTGAGAAGATCAATTCGAGAAAGAAAGTTAGGTATAGTCCATTTTCTTTTTTTTCAAATTTTGTTTTATCTATTATTGATGATGATCCCAGAACTATCAGGGGGGCAGTAGATTCAGAGTATGGAAAACTCTGGAAAGAGGCCATGGTTTATGAAATGAAACCTTTGGAAAAAAATGAGGCTTCGGACCTGGTGGAGTTTCCAACTAGAAGGAAACCCATTGGAAGAAAATGGGTGTTTAAGAACAAGATGAATGCAGAAAGCAAGGTGGAGAAATACAAAGCTCAGTTAGTAGCAAAGGCTTATTCCCAGGTTTCGGGAATTGATTTTGGTGGTATTTTTCCTCTTATTTCCAAGGTATCTTCTATTAGATTACTTTTATATGTTGTTACTTCTTTTGATTTTGAGGTAGAACAGATGGATGTGAAGACAACATTTCTTCACAGGGATCTAGAAGAAGAGATCTACATGAAGAAACCTGAAGGCTTTGCGGTGTAGGGAAAGAAATAACATGTATGCAGGTTAAAAAAGCCTTTGTATAAGTTAAAACAATCACCAAGGATGTGGTATCATAAATTTGATACATATATACGGGGACTTGGCCTCACCAAAAGAAAAGTGGATAACTATGTGTATTATAAATTAATTAGTGACCATGTTATTTATTTGGTCTTATATGTGGATGTGATCTGATAATGAGATCTTAGACAATTATTAAGGTATTACAGACTCATGTGCATGGATTTTCCTATGTTACTTTGTGTGATGGATCGATAAGATTGCGAAATACATAGACAATGAAGCAGTTAAAGAACATAATAGACAAACACAGATAAACACAACAAGTTTAATAAGGAGTTCACCCAACACTCCTAGGCTACGTCTCCTAGTCCAGCCTTCAATGGTGACCTCTCTATTATGTCTTTAGAAGCAGATTTTTTACAAAAGTGAGCTCAATTTGAGTCTCACATGACAGATATAAAATAACAAGGTTTTACTTGGATCCCCCAAGTCTTTCTGAGTACACAAACTATCCTCACTAACCCTTTGTCTCTATTTGCTCTCTGTCTCAGCACTGCTTTTCTTTGTCTTCTATCTTCTGTGGATTTAAAGCCAATTGGCGCTGTCTGTTCATTTCCCCTTCTCGGGATCTTTGACTCCAAGCCTCTGTCTGCTCAAATCCCCTTCTAAGCATTAGCAATCATTGCATAAAGTATTCAAGGAAGGTGGCCACATGTTCTGCAACGGAAGGGACCATTAGGCCTTTGAAATCCCCAAAAATCGCATTTTCTGTTACACAAAGAAACACTGTAAAACACGGGAAAAATCAGCCAAAACATTGTTCATCGGACTTCAAATATTCATAAATCCACACTATATTTCTATCGGGTCAGCCTTTGTATCATGATCGCATCTCCACCGTTGATCTGAGGGATCTTGAAACAATGGCTGAGATTCATTTCGGGTGGCTCATGCGTACGGGAGTTAACCGCCTGAAAAGGGTGGTTTTCTCTCTCCGGGGCCTGGCCACGTGGCAGCCAGTGTACAGGCTCGGGCGAAGTCCGGCCAAAACCACTTATCACCTATGGCCTGCCTGAAATCCTGCTTGTTTCATAATTCCCCTTTGTATTTGAAAAATACATTAAAACATGGAAATCCCACAAAAATGGCTTTATGCAGACTTAAAATATTATACATATGCATTCATAAACCCTTTCGGGTCCAGTTTCATCACATCGGCGCAATCCCTTCGCTTTTTGTTTATTTAACGAAAACGAGAAAATACATAGAAAAATGCCATTTTACAGAACTCAAATATATGGAATATCGTTTATAACTCTATTGGGTCCGGTTATTGCAT
>APFE031506983.1:2094-14852 GCA_000404065.3 Pinus taeda | reverse complement strand
CGCTCTTCGTTGGTCAGCAAACGCCCAAATTGTGTACACCTGCCCACACGCAGTCCCACTTGCCAACCCTTGACAAATGCCCAAATCATGTGAAACAGCACATAGTACCTCCTGCCCAACTTTACGACCTCCGATTCCAACTTTCATCTCCACCATTCTGTCGTGCACGGCGCGCCCTCACCGTGTCTACCAACTCATCTCCGTGCACGGCGTGCCCTCACCCGGTCACCTGTTCAGAACCTCGGTTTGTCCATTCAACGGACACCCTACCCGGTCGCCCTGTCGTTTACTCCTGCTCGGATGCCCAACTCGGTCACCCGTCGTGCAACCCTACATAGGCGCCCTCACCCGGTCACCCGTCGTGCATGCCTACCCAGACGCCCTCACTCGGATCACCCGTCATGCAGCCCTGCACGGGCACCCACCCGGGTTGCCCATCGTGCAGCCCTGCACGCTGCGGCGTGCCCAACTTTGCACTTCCCGCTCCGCCTTCGCCCTGCGTCCAAGTAGCTTGTTGAGAGATGATGATCGAATGAATGATGGTTAAATGACTCCAACGCTCCTCTTGTTTATACAGGTGGCAGGGCGAGTTAGCCCACCCGGCCGACTCGTCCTCCATGCCCTACACACACCCCTACTCCATCACAATACCATGTTGACTTGTCTTCAAGTATGGGCTGGCTTCCATATGTGTTAACTCACGCCTCTACACATATAAATAGCTCGCCCTCCCTTCATTATGCACATAGTACTTCGCATATCCAAGTCAAGCTCGCACCTCACGTGTCGCACTTCAAGCCGGAGCTGCAGGTCCTTACACCCATGGTCGGGTTTCATCAATCTTGTTATTTAGCTGATAAATACATTTTTATTTTCACATATTGAGTGTTGGCTAATTTGTTTTACTTTGATCCATAATTTTTGCATGAGTCCTTGGCTATGGAATCTGAGCTTGCAGGAAAGCCATCTGCATTTTTCCCTTCTCATAATAAAAAAATGAAAGAAGTCTGTCTTGAGAGCTGGAGGAATGTTTCCAGAACTCGGTGTAGGTGTTCAGTTTTAACTCTTCATTCTTCTTTTTAATCTCACTGAAAACATGAAAGATGTCCTCCTCCTTGTCCTTTTCAATGCTTCCACTGGTCTGAATTACCTGTAGTTCATGAGAAGTTGTGGAATGAGTTGGGGAATGGGTAGATTGTCCACCAAACTATGTATAAATCATAGTCTCTCCAAGTCCATCAAATGTTGTTTTTTAAGACTCATTTGTTGCTCCAACAATTACAAAGATCCTAGGTCTCTTTTTCCTACGCACAATCCTAAGCCCTGGCTTGATGCTTCAGTGGTAGGAGATGAATCTTCTTCCCTTGCTCTTTTAGTTGTCTTTTCATGTGCAAGTGGAGTTTGCACATTTGAAGTAGAAACTGTCTGTTCTTTGTCTTCTTGAAGGGTGTTCTCTTTCCATTCCAACTGATTTTTAGATTGCTCTATTTCAGATCTAGATGCGTGGTGATATGAAGTAAACTTATTTTCAACCATGAGTTTAGAAATCACTCCCATTGGGTCATAAGACCAAGTGAAATTGATACGAAACTTCATTTCCTTTAATAACCCGTCTACTTCTTCTCCTGCTGCTCTGGTATTGTAGATGAATGGATCGACTTGAGATTTTAGCTTGAATTGAGATTTCTTCTTTGTTGCCACAAAGTGTACTTCATCTACATTTATCCTTTGCCTAATATATTCCAGTGTAAAGATTCTAATGGGGAGGTACTTGGGAATTTTGTAGGGTGGAAGCTCACAACCATAAACCTTGATTTCTGCGTCATTTTGGTAAAGATACCAATCTCTTGTTGTGGCTTGATCAACTAGTTGAAACACTTTCACAATTTCATCATTGATTCTTAGTACTGGAGTGCTGCTCATAAGACTAATAGATGGATGAATAAACAATTATATGAACTATTTATAGGTAAAATATTCTTTCTCCTTCATTCCCATTGTAGTCCAAAAGATCACTGATTGTTGGTTTCCTTCCCCATCTAGATTCTGTAAGGTGAATGGAAATTTGTCTCTCTAAAAATAGATAAAAAGGTACACAAGTATTGAAGCATACTTGAATATTTTTTTAGTGTTAAACTGGACAAATTGCTCATGTATGGCTTTAGCTAGGAATTGGCTAAAGTTGTAGAGAATAATGGTTTTGGAATCAACAGAAAAGATGGACAACAAACCTGTGATAACTTCATTAACATATTGATCAAAATTGTAACCAAGCAGATAGGACAAAATAGTGGTGATTTGCTTGGTTCTGTCGGTGAACATGGATGAATCATAGGGAGGGTTTCTTTTAGGAAAATGACTATCTATAGATAGAAAAATTTCAGGAGTCTTAGATATTTTAGTAAAATATAGCTTTTGATAAGCTTCTATCAGGCATTCATGAGAAAAAATGGGTTGGTGTAATGACTGGAGCTTGCATCATCTTTTCAATGGACTCAGCATTGATGAAACAGAGGATTTCGCCTGTGGGTGAAATGATTGCTCTTTGAATGAGATCATAGGACTGATGCCATTTTCTGACAAATTCAGGTGCTTTGTGTATCTGAGGGAAAATGTATTGGGGAAGGAGGGAGCCCCATAGTCCTATTTCATCTGTTTGATCAATTAATTAATCCTCCATACAATAGTAAATTTCATATAAATCAAACTAAGATGAAGACTAAATGATTTTCAATCTCTGTCAACCAGGGGAGTATGATGGAAGTCAACTTGGGGATGAATAAAAGGATTTGGGATTTTTTCAATTTCTTTTCCCTTATGAGGCATCTTATCAAATGAATTACAGACTGAAAGTGATGGAAATGGAAAACATTTGTCTGAAACTAAGTGATTATAGTAAAAACAGTATGACTGAAAGGAGACAAGGGGGCCTGGATGTCGGCTTTCTTTTGAACAGGACGGAATAGCTGCTTAAGTTTCGGACCATCTTTGAGCTGTAAGGAGGAAATCTTTGAGTGATCAATTTGGTTACAGAAATGCACTGTGTAACTGTTTTCATGGAGGAACAGGGCTTTTAATGGAAACATTGGAGTGGAGTTGTTGAATGAATGGTTAAATCTGCATTAATTATCCAATGGTACTAATTAAAGGGTCTTTGGGACATAAATTCATGAGAGTTATGAATTGAATGAACAACAGATAGGCAACAATTGATTGGATGGAAGTAGTGACATGGAACGAACGTGGATATTAACATGGAGCGGCCGTAAACGCTAACATGTAAACCGCGTTGGGGAGTAACTTGAGGTGGTAAGTTTTTTTGGGATTTTAAATCTCGAAAGACTAAAATGAGCATAAGGTGGTTTAAGAAGGTAGTTTCGGAAACTCCCTACTTTGGACCCCCCCCCCCTCGATAAAGTTTGGATGACAAATGAGGGCCAAGGAGCGATGTGGACCATCAGATCTCGAGGGAGCATGCAGGATGTAAGGTAAGGTGAAAAGGTTTTAACATGTGAGCAGGAAGTGATGGAAACGTCGCGATTTTGGTGGATGTGACAATTTTGAGTAATGGGGGAATAAATGAATGAAGTTAGGGTGTTTACCAAATAACATTGGTGCTTAGAATTCATAGTTAATTTAAAATGCAACATCATATGCACGCATTATCCAATGTTACAACTTAGGATAAAATCCTTTGATGCTCCAATTATTTCTCATATGTCTACCTACGCTTTACACTCCTAACATTTTCATTTATTCATCCGAGTGCATTTAGGCTAGCAACTCAATATTTTCCTTTTAATGACTAATCTACCTCTATCTCTTATTTCGTCCATTGGCTCAGATTAAACTGTTGAGCCAATTTTATTTTCTACTTATTGACAAACAATTTAAATAAAATCCAATCATGATTAAACTGTACAATTGGATTGTATGAACTTAGTGTGGCATTTAAACAATCTGCACACAATTTTATTTGAAAAACTAAACTATACTAAGAGTAGTTGCATTTGGATTTGCAACACTCTCAGAGTTTATTATTTTTTGCCTTTCTTTCTAACCTAACATTTTATTTTTGCCTCCATTTTTTAGGGCATCTATTCTAACATTTTATTTGATATGGAATTATTCATCAAATATCCCTAACATTTTTTATTTAATATTCTTTTTTTCCATATCCTAACTTAACATTTTTTGAAATATATTTTCATTTTTTGACTAATTGATACTAACTTACCAAAACCAAAAATTGCTACAACATCAGCTCCAATTGGGGACTTCTTTCTCCTATAGAATTTAGAGAAATTGCAGATCCATGTGCCTTCTCCTCGGGATATGGAGTCTTTGCTATAAAAAATCACACTCACAGTTTGAAAAGTAAAGTAAACCAGAGTTTTTAAAATGGTAGTAATAAAATCTATTTCAACTTCTCAATACTGAATGTAATGTTGGAGAAACCTTCCATTAATAGGATAAGTGGAATATAATCCCTGAAGATTTTGTAGCACAAAAGTGTTGTTTCCCTTTACTTCAGCAATAGCTAAAGGTCCAAACCACATGTTATCAAACTTGCCATGTTTTCCCTTATCTTCTCTTCTAGAATCCCATCTTAGAACTAGATCACCTTCCTTGAAGTCCCTTTCCCTGGATCTTCTGTCAAACAAGCTCTTCATCTTATTGTGATACTTTTTCAATTTATATTGAACTTCATCTCTATTTTCATTTAGTTCAATAATCTGATTTATTCTCCTTGAAAAATCATTAGGTTCATCAGTTGAATCCTGTAGGAATTTTAAAACAGGGAAGGCCAAGTTGGTAGGGAAGATTGAATCTTTCCCATAGACTAGCTAAAAAGGAGAATTTCCAGTAGAACTCTTTGGAGTAATCCTATTTTCCAAAACTGCATAAATTAAATGAGAATCCCAACTCTTTTTATGATATGAGAAAGTATTTTTGATCACCTTTACCAGACTTTTATTTGAGGATTCTGCAAGGCCATTAGCTTGAAGGTAATATGGAGTTGAATGATATAATAGAATCTAATATTTCCGGCAAAACACAATCATTTTAACACTAGAAAATGTTGTTGGATTATCAATAACAATTTGTGTTGGGCAACCAAATATATTTTCTTCAATCAATTTGATTACTACTAAATCAATAACATTTCTTATTGGAATTGTTTCCACCCATTTGGTAAATTAGTCTGCTACAGTGAGAATCCATCTATGATGATTTATTGAAGTAGGATGAATCTCTCCAATAAAATCTAGTCCCCATTGGAGAAAAGGTGTTGAGACTATTGTTGGGATCAGTGGAAGAGCTGCTAGTTTTTGCTTACTAGCAAACATCTGACAAGGGAGACAACTTCTGACCTTTGCTCCTACTTGTAAGAACAATGTGGGCCAATAAAATCCTACCCTCAATATCTTATATGCTATTGCTCTCCAAGCATAATGTCCTCCACAAAATCCTATATGAAACTGATCAATGATTCCTTCAATTTTTGATTTTGTTAAACATAATCACAAGATATTTAGTGGGTCCTTCCAGTATAGATTTGCATTTATAGACTATCTTCAATTTGAGAGATTTACATTGACTTTTGGAAAATTATGTTGGACATTCAAAATGGATCAAGAAATTTACAATCTCTTGATACCAATTTGAAGAAAGAAATTTATCATCAATGTGTAGAGAGACAGCTTGATTTGAAGGTAAAAGTTCTTGTGGATTCTTTTCTTCAGGATGGTGAGGAGGTTCTTGTTGATTCTCTTCATTCAAATTTTGGGAAGGTTCTTGTGGATTCCCTCTTTTGATCTTTGAGGAGGTTCTTGTGGATTGTCCCCTTGTATTTCCAAAATAGAGTTGATATCAAGCACTTCACAGTTTGATTCATCTAGAAGATTAGATAATCCTTGACCCTTTACTAGCTTTGTAGTTTTGATAGTTAGATCAAACTCCAGTATTTGAGTGATCCATCTACCTCTCTTCCCATCAGCGTCAAGTTGGGTTAAAACAATCTTGATAGCATTGTTAGGAACATAAGCAGTAATAGGTGAATGTAAGACATACATCCTGAATGATTTCAGGGCTTTTATGAGGGCATAAGCTTGCTTCTCAATTATGCCATACTTAAGCTTGACATATCTCATAACCTTACTGAAAAATGCTATAGGTTTGTCATGGGAATCTTCATTCTTTTGTAATAAAACAACAACAAGGGTTGTTTCAAAGGCAATGGAAAATATACTGAATGGCTTGGTATAATCAGGACTAGCCAAGGTTGAAGCTTCAGAGATAGCTTTCTTGATTTGGTCAAATGCATACTTGGAAGAAAAAATCCATTTCAATTCATGATCCTTTCGGAGCATATCAGTTATGTCTTGACAATTTCATCATAATTTGTGATGAACCTCCTTAAAAAATTAATCTTTCTTAGAAAAGCTTGGATATCCTTCTTGTTTCTAGGTAATGACAATGTTTTTATTGCAAAAACATGTTTGGGATCAATCACCACTCCTTTTGAGATTATATGGCCTAGCAACTTTCCTTCTTTGATAACAAAAAGAGACTTTTTGGGATTGAGGGATATTCCAAATTTCCTACACCTGTCAAAAACCTTCATCATGTGCTTTAGATGTTTCTGATTAGAATTAGAAAAAAACAGTTATGTCATCACGATAAATGACAACAAATTTGTTTACTTGTTCCGCAAAAGCTATGTCCATAGCTCTTTGAAAAGTTGCTCCAACATTGGATAAGCCAAAGGGCATTTTAGAGTACATAAATGTACCCGAGGGTGTAGTAAACATTTTCTTCTCTCTGTCTGCTGGATCAACATTTATTTGATTATAACTTAAAAAACCATCAAGCATGGAAAGTCTTTGTGCTCCTGAAACCATCTGAAGTAACTGATCCATTTTTGGTAAATGGTAATTGTTATCGGGAAAACTAATGTCCATTCAGAGCTACTAGTCCCACTAAGACGGGTAGCTATCTTAGAAACAAACAAACTAAAGTCACTTGTGTTTTCCTTTATGACAAATAGATGAGAGAGAAGAAGAGAGTACCGACCTTAGTCTTTCGCTTGGCTCCTTGCCTGTTTCCTATCCCCTTTGACAGATCTTTTCCACTCCTTCCTCACTTGTCCCGCTTCAAAGAACACCTGTAGAGTCAAAGCAGCATAATACCATCAAAACATAGATATCTATAATCATAAACAATATAGTATCAGATATATATTAACCATACAAATGCATATATCAATACAAGATTCAAATATATACAAGAATATAGAGAAAAACTCAAATAGTTTTATTGATGGAAGCAGTAGAAGAGAGGATTACAACCCATTGATCTGATCCAGCGCCATCCTCCTAGCATGAAAGCCCTTTTCACCTCATGAAAACCTAGATCACCCAACACTATGATGTTCCATAGAGAAACCAACGACACTTCCTTACAAGATACAAAATTCCATCCTTTGGATCTCTAGGATGAGGGACCCATAAATAGATGTTTGCAGGTGGGTGAGTCAGCTTTTGGGTTTTTGATTAGTGTCATTTCTCTGATAGTTCTTCGTTCCACTTGGAGATTTCATGATCTCTTACTCATCCCTGGGCGAATTCAGAGAGGCAAGTGCCAAATGAGCAATTTCTAGAAGATTATCTGGATTTCCACCTAGCCAACTGCCTCTGCCATTTGTCTTCTCTCGCTCATCGCACCCTATAGAAGGGATTTTCAGTATGCATTGCACCTTCTGCATGTAGTAAGTGAGATGCATCACACCCTTAGCACTGAGCAGTCTGTATGATCCAATTTTGACTAGTTCTAAGTAGTTTTTTAGGGAGAACTTCTGGGAGATGATGTAATCAGCTAACAGTGTGTAACAACACTTTTAGGGGCTTAAAAGCCCTTGGTTTATGGACATATGAGATTGGGGTTGCAATGCCCAAATATGTCTATAACAGTCGCCCCCTAAAGAATGAGTTCGTAAATCTTCTAATGTCGGGTGAAATGCTTTATCATGAGGATCTGAGGTTTTTCGAACTGGAAGGTGACCTATAATAAGATACAATACAATACATTATCTTCATAATATTTTCATGATCTAGCTGAGACGGGCATTCCCATGGTTAGCTTTATAAATTCATTTTCATGTACATATGACAGACAACCGCTTGTGTGATAGACTGATGATTCTGGTAGAGCCATCATCCTTTAGCTTGGATGATTATCTGTGCAGTTATGATGTACATTTGATGTCTTTATTTTCCTAAATATATCGCAGCCCAGATGGATGAAACTAGATCCAGGGTCTTCAAACTCGTTCAATCTTTGCCCGAAGTACAAGTCGATCCATGTGAAAGGATGTTCTAACGTCAAACATGGAAAGACATCGCATGATTACCAGCCAATGATGTAAGCTGTTAACAGATGTGAGAGGAATCAATAATAATGATGATGACCCTCAAGGTGTGGTAGTACAATTCACGTGGTACGAATACATGAGTTGATGTCGAACACCACACAAAATCTTCTGGTCAAAGGCCATTGATATAAACCTATCGCCGGAAGTGAGAAACTTGCTATTGAGGCATGCAAGCTTCAAAGTACTGAAAGGGTTGTTCCTAAGTCAACTTCTTTGATAATGACCTGATGTCAACAAGAAGTGACATGTCGTAGGAGGGCCTTAATGAATTCTACATCCATGACATGAAACAGAGCAAATGATTTTGTGGAGGTGAAAACGATTTGATGATACAAGGCTCAGGGTGGCGGTCATGAAAGAACGAAATGCGAAGGTATTACAGTGAATGAGATGTAAGCTGGGTTGGTGAATACTCTGAGTGACTTCTCTTGAACATATTGGTGACACTAAAATGGATGGTACGAGGACCAATGGTGATACGACCAGCGAATGGAATAACCCAACCCGACTCAATCATGGTGATGGAGTGAAAGTGTCATGTTCAAGAGCGACTTGCTACCAATAAAGTTTCTTCAAGTTTTCTTACCAATTTTTCCCCAGTCATTGCTGACCAATACCTCTTTATTTTTTTCAAGCTTTAGGAGGATAACATATGCTTGTTCTATAATTTTCCCTTCGGGAAAACCCCTCACTATGTTTTAACGAGCCTAGCGACAGTGAAACTTGCTCTTGTCTGCATGGACAAGTTTGTCGCTATTGTTTTAACGAGTTTAACGACAAAGATAACTCGGTCCTTTTCAATTTTAGAGAGTCTGAAGAGAGATAGAAAGGAAACTCCAGTAATCATTTTTTGTAGTATAATCCCTTAAGTCTGAAAATGTATAAAATAATACAAAAGGGATGACTTTTCAATAGTTTTAACAAGCCGAACAAGACAAGCGCTCGATATTTTTGTGTAATGATCCCTTAGGTCCAAAAAGATTAAAATCCAGATGAGGGATGGCACTTTCAATTTCTCTAACGAGCTGGAGAGGCCAATTGCTTGGTAATCTTTTCATATTTTATGAGTCAGATGAAAAGAGCTTAAAGGAGACTTGTTTTTTGAGGAACAAGTGATGTTTTCGGATAGCAGCTGGTTCCAGGTAAGGGTTGGAACTTTTGAATCACGACAGTGTAAAGAAGATGGCTAATAGAATCACTCGTAGCAGTTGTTCGTCAAAAGGGATAAACAATCAAATGGAGGTGAATGATTAGATAAAAAAAGTGGAGGTGATGGTAAGAACACGACCAAGGCTCAAAAGCTGATGATTATGCAATCGTAATGGTTATTTACCGACAGATGGGTTCATTTTTTAATGAGCTTAAAATTTGGGGGGAAAATTTTCTCATCGCTAGGTTTATTTTTTAATGAGCTTGAACTTCGCGTAAAACTGCTCATGCCAATCATATAATAAGGATGTCTCATCAATAGTTTCATTTTTTAGGGAGCTTTCCCCATTCGAAACTTTACTCTAGAGCCTTTAGTTATGCAAGCAAGGAATGACCAACCTACGGGTTTAAAGGGTTAAGAACCTACAAACTAAGAAAATAAGTGGTCTCTTTTCACTTGCATTCAAAAAGGTTTGCATGCCCCTAGGTATAACGAAGTAGAGTTTCCAGGTCACCATACAGAAGTTCTTGCATTAGCAAGATTGTTCCATCCGCGTAACAGACAAAACACTTCCTTGGCTCTGTCCATTGAAATGGACGAAGGTGATTCCATTGCCAATCACCTAACCTTTGATGAGTGTTGGTAACCTTAATTGCTTATTAATTCAAACAACCAAGTGCTACATAAATTGTCAACCCAGGGAAGTCTCTTATTTCAAAGGAAACTATGCACTGTATGTGCTCAATCTCAAAAGCAATAAGAGTTGTAGTAATAAATAAACTAGTCACACCTTGCTCCAAACAAACTGAAGCTCCACTCTGAGTTACAGCAAAAACAATCTATTGTAGACAGTTACCAGAGAATGCTTAATTTCATTAAAAGAGTAATCTAATGAAAAGCAATCAATTTGCAAAGGAAATCACTAGCTATGCTATAACAGAGAACATGACCCTATTCCCAAAGCAGGAATCTTCAGCACCTGTTTTTGATTACCATGCTTGCCAACTCACTCTGTAAACTCAATTGCCAATGAAACACTCATGAATTAACTGTGGATGAACTAAATAATGCAACAATCAATTGGAAAAACAGAGTTCAACAATAATGCATTAATAATATTCAGTAAACAAAACTTTTAATAAGGTATGGATAAGAAACACACTTAACACACTACATAAATATAATTGGTGAATCTTGTGATGAAGGTGGGCCCTATCTTTCTCACAAGATTCCTTAGGAAACAAGAACTAGAAAGAAATATTTAGAATAGTATTTTATTCATCCATCAATATGTCGTGTTACAAAAAGATTCTCGTTCTGTTCCTTCCACTAGCATTTTTCCACAATCTGTCTGTCCCCTCTAATGTAGATGTCTCCTCTTTTTAAAGAGGAGACATCTATTACCATAGATTACATTGTAAGTCCTATTTTAACCTAATATACAAAAATAGGGAAATCAGTTTTCCCATCAACAAAATGTTGTTACAGTAATGCTGACTATGGATCATGGTTGTTACATCCAGTGTAGCAGCTCCTTTGGTGATCTTCATTTGTTGCTGTCAAATCTAGAATGCAAATCACAACTATTTCAGCCATGGGCTTTGCACTTCATTCTTACTATTTCAGCAACTGTAGAAGTAATCTTGTAGTCTCCAAGCAGTTTCAGCAACATGGATTGCACATCGTTCTTTAACTGTTTTAGCAACTATTCGATTCAATGATTAACTATGAAGATAGCGTAATTATATGTAATATAATTAAACATATAGTGATGAGAAGAAATATTGTGTACCTTTGGAAAAATTAGGTTAAAGCAATAACAACGAATTTAAATATAGGTTGAAAAAGGATGACATGAGAGCAAAATGTATGGTCAAAAAGGGACAATGTGAGGTCCTAACAATGAGGGAATCTTATTCTAGTCTAATCCCATTTTCCTAAATAGACGGGTGTGTCAAACTAGTCATAATCCTTTTTGGAAACCTACCTTATAACTGGGGTTTTCCTGCCGAAGCGGACTAGGGCGCATGCCTCCTGGGTTTAGTCACATTCAACGAATCACTCGTGTTCATCAGGTGGATTGACTGGAAATTGATGAGACATTCCTTGTGAAAAAAGACCAGTTAGGGATGGCACTTGACTATTAGCTATGTGTGAACCGGGGAATGAAAGCTGTTCTATGAGCTGGACCACTCTGCCTTCATGCGGAAAACACATCACTCGAAAGAGTGAGGAAACAATAGCTCCCATGTTATAAATTTAGTCACGCCCAAGGAGTAGATTGTAATACAAAGGTCCTTGGACTACCATTACGTTTAGGTAGACAGTTTTCCTTCTCAAAGTTATAGGCAAACTTGGAAGGATCCCTAACGGTTGATTTGTTCCTTTGTTGAAGCCTATTAGATTTCGAATCTCAGGCAGAAGCAATATTGAACCAAGTGCTTTCCAAGCAGTCGAGGAAAGTTTACTCATAGAAACCCCTTCATCGACGATGATACCAACCATGACCATTCTGTATGCTTGCATTATGATTCAGAATGGTACATTAAATGGTATATGGGGTTTGCCTAGCAGATTCCAGTCAAAGGAAACGACTAGGTTGCTTGGAGGAGGGACCGAATAAATGGCCGGGTAAACCTTTGACAAAATTCCTTCCTGCAGTAAAGGAACAAGTAGATTGCCCCCATGTTGTTATAGCTCCAAATCTCACTATTATGGTTTGTGATGCTGCACTCATGGCCTAGGGCAAACCCTCCTTCCAGACTTGGTCTCAAATTTAAAAAATAGTGTTTTATTCCCTGTACGCGACATTTCCCTGAGTTAAACGCGTGTATACGTGGGTCCATATATACCCAACCCGTGTATATGTATTAAAACACTTAAAAAAATATAAAACGCCTTATTTTCAGGCGGAGATCGCGGGTTTTACCTGCTGATCACCAGTTAGTGCCTGTCGCCCCAACTGTTCCCAACCAATTCCTAACTAAAAAACTACTTTGGAATTGGTATAAAAAGACATCAAAGGGAAGGCCTAAGAGAGGAGAGAAGAGAGAGAAAGGTTATTATATTGAGATTTTCCCCTGACCAGGTCTGAAGACCCTTGTGCCTTCTGCACTTCCCCCATTTGTACAGGAAACCCTTGTTTCCTTGTGATTTGATGTTCATCCCTTAGTT
>APFE031506970.1:0-12667 GCA_000404065.3 Pinus taeda | reverse complement strand
GACCCAGAAATGCTATTTTTAGAAGATTCTATTTTTAGCAATTTCACCTCTCACCCAAGGTGGCGAAAATGCTCATTGACCAAATTGCTATTTTTAGACATGCTATTTTTAGCAATTCCTAAATTTAGTATTTCTTGTTGCACATTTTTCAACAAAAGCTATTTTTTTTAATTGTACTTTTGTCTTATCTCCTCATAGGATTACTCAAATTTAAAGTATGGAAACTTGTTTAATCCATCGAGTACCTAGTATGTAAACTTCTAAGAAGACCCACATTGATAAAAAATTAAGATACATTAAAAAACATGTTCAACACATTTTTCTAATGTATCTTCATTTTTTTATCAATGTGGGTCTTCTCAAAAGTATGCATAATGGGTACTCGTTGGACGTGGAATTTAATTCCACATCCAATGAGTGTCTACACTTGAAATTTGAATAAACCTATAAGGAGATAAGCCAAAAATACAATTGAAAAACAAAACAAAACAAAAAAAAAGTATGTTTTCCTTTATTCCCTCCAAAATATTTACATGTGCCTCTTTACAAATTTAAATGATTTTGATTGCTTTACATATTATGTAAATGACAATTTCATGGGCACCTTTAGGATGAAATTTCTTCTAATGAAGTGTTAAAAAATTTCAGACAACCAAAGAACCCACCCTTCTATGTCTCCATGAATATTCTGATAAGATAGCTAATTGTTGTCTAAGAGATGTAGGTTCTTTCCCAAATGTTATGTCCAAAGCCATCATGGAAATACTGGGACTCACATGTACTAATGAAATTCCCATAAATATGCTAGCCTTCAACAAACAAAAGAAAACCATCATTG
This sequence comes from Pinus taeda, assembly GCA_000404065.3. NCBI lineage: Eukaryota > Viridiplantae > Streptophyta > Pinopsida > Pinales > Pinaceae > Pinus > Pinus taeda. Next base: position 11,829 of record APFE031506970.1, on the reverse strand, counting down.
GAGAAATTAGTGATCTTACTTTAGTAATGTGTTCTCATCCTGAGATCTACACAACATGTAATGTTCAATTAATTGATACATCGGTTGGTAATTATTCAATCATTCTTGCTAGAGACTAGAAATCACTGGTTGGTGGTTATTATTCCTGTGATGGCTCTCATCTCATCATTCCTAAAGTTCCCAAGAACATAATTGTATATAGGAAATAAAGAATAACCCTTACATTTAAAATCTTCCCCAACCATTAGTTAAATATATCGAAGAGGACCTTGGAATTTATTCAATATTTAATGAAGAAGAAGTTAGTGACCAAGTTGTTGTCAATATCACCCCTGATTCAAATTTAATTTAGCATATGTTCTTTTATGGGGCATCATCATAAGAAGCCAATCGGGTTGGTATTCTTCTGTAAAACACTTTTGGAAAATCATATTCTTATTCTTACCTTTTGAATTTATCTTGTACAAAAAATGTAGCATAATTTGAGACTTTATTACTTGGGTTCAATAATGCATTTTTCCTTGGAATTCAAAAATTTTCAACCTTTGGAGATTCTGAATTAATTTTCAACCTAATCAAAAGAATTTATGCTCCTTCAAAAAATTTAATGAGGTGTTATACAACCCTTGCTTGGGATGCAAAATTAGAACTTAAAACTTTGAACATCACACATATGAACCAAAGGGTTAATGTTATTGATAACCATCTAGCAATGTACATTGCAAGGCATAAATATTTTGATTCGATGAACAAACCTGATTGCATTGTAATGACGTTGTATAGGCCTCACCTCCCTGATAATGAAGAATCCTAGCAAGTGTTTTATGATGACTAGGATATTTTGAAGTTTTTCATAAACAATACTAAAGAATCATCCCAAATTATCAATATTGACCAAAACAAATATCCTAAAGGCTTGGTTGCTTTAAAAGATGTTTTCTCTCCTAATGATGCAGCTAAAATCTCCTCATCCAAAAAACCACTTCATAAAACCTCTGATAAAATTGTGCAAGTGAATATTTGAAATAATGATAACCCTAAAATGTTGCATTTCTAAATCTTGTACCTAAGAAGGAACTGATAATTTATTTCGACTCTTTTTGAAATTTTTTTAATACCTTCGAATGGTCATAGAGTCACTTAGAAGGTTTTCATTCCACTCTCATTTCTCGTGCTATACTGATCAAGGTTGATTTTCGCATGCATGTTAGCCTGCAAACCCAAGAATCCTAGTCTACCATGCATTTAAATATGCATTTCAACTTTTCCCAAATTAACACCCCAATATCTGGCAAATTTCTACCATTTGTAATCTCAATTAATATGCAAAAGCTTACCTTTCATTTCCTAGCAAATTCACACAATCATTTCCAAATACAAACCATAATCTCATAACCCAAAGACTTGGATTTTATCCTCACTTCAATGCACTCAATTCAGTACTTGGAAAGTATAAAAACCCAATTTTGATGTGCCCACATCTTAACCATTCATTCTGGCCTTAACATGTGAACTAGTTAAGAAAATACACAACCAACGCTTAGCTCATAAATTCCATTATTATGCGCCCTTGCCCTCTCAAAATCACATCATATTTAAAGTATGAAAATTTCCAGACTCTGTCTACCCACTGTTATTCAGCTCTCTGCAATAACCTGCGTCCTTTATTAAAACATTCAATCGACTTCATTCCAGTGCTATCTAATCGATTCCCCCTGCAACTATGAAACATTCAAAGATATAGAAACGCAGTCTTGGATTTAATAATGCTGGCTATTCTGCAAAATAATTCTAAAGTGACGACCATCCTTCATGAAAGCAGATGAATTCTACGTTAATTAACATTCCAGCAACAAGATCAGTTCAGGGTTAACGCATTCATTAATTTCTGGTTCCATAACCCAGCAGATCGATTTTAAAATTGTGCTATGTAAATTATGCCAACAAATTACACTCGAGCCATCATCAATTAACATAAACAGCATCCAATTTAACACTTCAAACTATGCATTCATTCTGGCCCATTCTAATGACAACGTTCAAGACACTCATAGACTCATAGACTCGATTTCAAATGGGAACCAATCAAACAGGGATTTAAATCCACAATTTATGCAACACTCATTCAAACACATTGATTTGTTCAAACTGTCAATCGACCATACCACCACCTCCAATGCTTTTACAGAAGTTAACTCGAGCCTTCTTGGTTTATTATGAAGCTCACAGTTTCACTGGCGCTCTCTTCCTTTCATTATAGATCGATATAAACAACCATTCACTCACCAAAAATAAGCTCTCACATGGATTTAACAACTGTCATATTAACATCAATCCTTCCAACTATTGAGTATAAATCGATCTTACAAATTCAGTGGATCTCTCTAATGATTGATACCTCAATTTATACACATACAACTTTCACAGTCAACCAGTGTGTGTGTGTGTGTGTATATATATATATATAATTTGAAACAAAACAAATTACTTACAAACTTTTGTTGTCCAAATATTTGGAATTGATGGCCCTTTACAAACTGCCCGAAGGCGTCCAAGCAAAAAACCCTATGTTCCCTACTCTACACTCTCTCTCTCTGTCTCTGATTTTCAATGTCTTTGAGGCTTGATAATTTATAATAATTTAGAAGGATCTATTCTAAGTTCAATCCCTTCAACTTCTCAACAAAATCCTAAAATCACTCTTGAATCCCTAAGGATCCTCTCTCACCCATAATTAATGAAACTAATTTCTAAATTAATATTTAAAAAAATCTCTCATCCCCTTATTTTCTCAACTAATCCCATACATATAAATCCTAATCCCAAATTTTGCTCCTAAACTATTTCTCTCATATCCTTTTATTTAGAAAAAGAATATTTACATAATACTCACTTTTCATAATTATCTCCTATTTTACTAAAAATAACAATTTAATTTATAAAATATTAAAAATTGTCACACCCCCCTTTATCACATATTTAAAAATGAAAAATGGCCTAGATGCTCCTACATCAGACACCCAACCTTAAAATTAATCATGATCCCGTGATCATGTGTTCGGATCTGTGTATGCCTGGATCCCATATCTTGTGCTGTAACTTTCCACTTGCCACTGCTTCTTTCTGATGTTCTTCTCCAGGTTTCCACACTTTATCCTACATCGCTCAACTGACTAGGCTTTCACAATCTTCTATTGTCTTTCTTTTTGTTGTTGTCCTTTTGTTTTATCGTTGCTGGCCTCTTCCAGGATACTTTCATCATCATCCACCTCATAGTTCGATTTCTTTGTCTAACAAATTTTCTCCAGCATCTTCAATAAGACATGTACTCACAAAACAATTGTTAGAATAAAAAATATAAGGCTTCAGTGCCCCCATAAATATTGCTGCTGTCAGTGTTGCCTCAGCTGCCACCATAAATGTTGCCTCACATGTTGCTCTAGCTGTCACTATGGATGTTGCGGCCTTCCAAACTTCATGTCCCTCTACAACATTCCTTTGCTCATCATCTGCAATTTCATCAACATGCTGCAAATTAACTACAGAAACTCCATCTTCTCTTTCGACCATCTTCAGTAATTGTCCATTATCATCTTGATTGATTCTGGCAATCCAATTAAGTTTTGCAAACACTATAGCTTCATCTTGTACTACTGTGGCAGCTCCAAAATTTCGTACACCAGTCTTCTCTTGGCTATATAGACAAGCCAACTCTTTCTTGTCACCTATGGTAACAAATTTTTGCATATGAGACATGACTGTCTCATCCTCTACCTGCAACAATTCTTCTTCTTCCAAGACAATCTCAAAATGATGGACTGTCTGCTACATCACCTGTAAACACAATCAAATTTTCAACTTCAAAATCACAAGACCTAATGGTCTCACCTGTTGATTCAGTCATCCACAGCTCCAAATCTTTTTTAGGACTCAGAAAATCTTCACTGGCTTTCTCCTCAACTTCCTCTGGCAGCACTTCAGTATGCTGCTCTGAGTTCCTTCTCAACATATCAGTATGCTGATTTGCATTTACCATGAGAATATCAACTAGTCTCGCCTTCTTTCCATCTGTCTCCAAGATGTCGTTCTGCTCTTGTTCACTGTACTAAACTCTTTTGTCTACTGCAACCTTTCTATCATACTCTGAATTCATCAACAAATATTCTAACAATGCAATTTCTCTGTAGCATTGCTGAAGCATATCATCATCACCTGCATTCATACATAAACTTTCAGTTTGCATAAAATGTCCAACAATATCAGCTGTTACTTCCCTTATCTATGCTTCAGACTGATTCTCTTCTTCAACATCCACAAGAATTTTCTCTTGTACTGTAACAACAAAAGCCTCACTTCTTTATCTTTCAAAGTACTTATCATTTTCTGCTTCCTTTGTCTTCATTTCCTTCTGAGATCTCGCTATCTCAGCATCGATCTGAACAGCCTTCAGATTCAACTCTTCTCTCTCCTGAACAAACTCTAAAGCTTGCTCATCTCCTTGTACTGTACTTGCAAACGCACATAACCTATCACTTTTAAAACCACAAGACTTTTTAGTCTTGACTGCTTCCTCCAACATTTTCCTTTGAACATATCTGCGTGTGGAATCTTCAAATTCCATCTCTGGCTCAAGAACTCTAAGTCCCTTTTTCAACAAGGCAATCACAATTTGCCTCAACCCCCTCTGCAATTGTCGCCAAATCACTCTCTCTCCCTTCATTGGAAAGAGCCATTTTCTATTCCTTTCCTACTCTTGTAGCCATTCTTCTAGTACCTGCAATTGTACCTTCATTACTGTGATCTCTCTTTCTCGAACTTCTATAGTCATCTCATCTCTGTGGCATTTCTATGAACCTCTTCTTTGATCCTCCATGATCATCTTATCCATGAGTTTCTCACTCACCATGAGTTGTACTAGCCTCTGCAACAACAATCTCTCTTGTTGTCACTTACCTCACCAAGCTCTCCTCACTCAGTCTTTTGGTAAGTACTTGGTTCACTGCCTTTGGAACCTTTCGAGCACTCTCTCTGCTCTCTCTCTAGGCTATCTCTTCAACTCACTTTTCTCTTCAGGACACTGCAATTGTCCTCCCTATCCAGCCTTCAAGTGAATGCCAGGTTAATTGCCATCATCTTCTTTGCGACCATAAACTTAAATCATAAATTTCAACTCAAAAAAATCATCTCACCTTTAAGATCCTGCATGATCTTGTCTTCTACTTCTGCAATCTTCTTCACTGCATTTGTGTAGCTTGCATATTAAGTTTAAAATTCATTCATCACACATTCAAAGAAACAAACTTCAGTTCCCAACTGTACTCATTCAAAACAAGAAAGCTTCTTCAACAAAGCATTCCTGCTCTGATACCACCTGATGCAGGTTAGCCTGCAAACTCCAGAATCTTAGTCTACCATGCATTTAAATATGCATTTCAACGTTTCCCAAATTAACACCCCAATATCTGGCAAATTTCTACCATTTGTAATCTCAATTAATATGCGGAAGCTTACCTTTCATTTCTTGGCAAATTCACACAATCATTTCCAAATACAAACCATTCTCTTAACCCAAAGACTTGGATTTTATCCTCACTTCAATGCACTCAATTCAGTACTTGGAAAGTATAAAAACCCAATTTTGATGTGCCCACATCTTAACCATTGATTCTGGCCTTAACATATGAACTAGTTAAGAAAATACACAACCAACGCTTAGCTCATAAATTCCAATATTATGCGCCCTTGCCCTTTCAAAATCACATCATATTCAAAGTATGCACATTTCCAGACTCTGTCTACCCATTGCTATTCAGCTCTCTGCAATAACCTACATCCTTTATTAAAACATTCAATCGACTTCATTCCAGTGCTATCCAATCGATCCCCCCTGCAACTATGAAATATTCAAACATATATAAACGCAGTCTTGGATTTAATAATGCTGGCTATTCTGCAAAATAATTTTGAAGTGACAACCATCCTTCCGGCAAGCAGATGAATTCTGCGTTAATTAACATTCCAGCAACAAGATCAGTTCAGGGTTAACGCATTCATTAATTTATGGTTCCATACCCCAGCAGATCGATTTTAAAACTGTGCTATGTAACTTATGCCAACAAAATTACACTCAAGCCATCATCAATTAACATAAATAGCGTCCAATTTAACACTTCAAACTATGCATTCATTCTGGCCCATTCTAATGACAGCGTTCAAGACACTCATAGACTCGTAGACTCGATTTCAAATGGGGACAACACAAATAGTGATTTAAATCCACAATTTATGCAATTCTCATTCAAACACGTCGATTTTCTCAAACTGTCAATCGACCATAACACCACCTCCAACACTTTTGCAGAAGTTAACTCGAGCCTTCTTGGTTTATTATGAATCTCACAGTTTCACTGGTGCTCTCTTCCTTTCATTATAGGTCGATATAAACAACCATTCACTCACCAAAAATAAGCTCTCACATGGATTTAATTTTACAACAAGTTGTTGGTTCTACTATAATGTCATTATTAGATGGTTTCTCTCACTATAACCAAATCTATGTGAAGAAAAGTGATAAGCATAAGACGAATTTTACCACTAAATGGGGATCATTTGTTTTTCATCACTTGCCTTTGGGTATAACAAATGTTGGAGCCACATTTTAGAGAGGTATGAATATTTCTTACGATGATCTAATCAAAAAAATTATTCAAATATATTTAAATGATATGACAATCTATTCTAAAAAGCAGATAGATCATTTTAATCACTTTGCAATATTTTTTACTTGTTGCAAAAAATATGGGATATCATTAAACCGTGCAAAATAATTTGTTGTCATCAAATCAAGTAAAATACTTGGGCATATTGTATTTGATTCTAGTATAAGTATTGATCCTGATTGATTATCTTCCACTCAAGCTCTCTTTCCTCCTGTGTTGAAAACAGACATACAATCCTTCATGGGAAAAATAAATTTCATAAGGCATTTCATTCCAAATTTTGCCAAGCTTTTCAAGCCAATTCATAGTTTATTAAATAATAACCAATTTTTAAATTGGAAGTATCCTTCCAAAAAATCCTTCCAATAGATCAAGGATTCTATTTCAATAGCCCATGTTTTAGTTATACCTAATTTCTCCAAATATTTTATCATATATACTATCACTACAATGGAATCAATTTATACAATCCTAATGTAGAAAAATAGTGAAGGACTGGAGCATCCCATAGCATTTTCAAGTCAAATCTTGTCCAATGATGCTATGAAATATTCATTGATTGAGAAACATGATTACTCTCCCATTAAGGTTGTTGAAAAGTTCAGACATTTGATCCTTGGAAAGCATACTGAGGTAAGAACTCCTATGCTAGCTGTGAAAATTTTTCTCTCTCAAAATTTAATGTCTAGAAAATTTGTACATTGGCTAACTAATATTCAGGAACATAATATCACTATAGTCACTACAAAAACCATTAAGGGTCGATATCTATCTCTCCATCTTGCACAATATTTAGACCAAAGTAAGGATCTTGAATTTCATAATAAATACTTTACTAATTTATTTCTTCTTCGAGATGATAAATCTAGCCTTCATTCACACCCTTGGTATCATGATTACATCTTATATTTAACTCATTAAATATTCCCAGAAAAATTGAACAAAATCCAGAAAATAAAACTAAGGTTTGATGCATCAAAGTATGCTTTTGTAGGTAGTGTCTCGTTTCGAAAATATCCTAATGGGATGCTCCCCAGATGTGTAAATGAAATATTTGCAAATCACATTTTAAAATATTTACATGGCTTATTTGAGCAATCTAATAACATTAGTGGTCAATTTTCTGCAACGACCATATCTTATAAGATCATAAGAGTCGGATTCTATTGGCTACATATCTTAAAGGTTACTTTCAAATTTGTTAGATCATGTAATGAATGTTAGCGCGTAGTTGGAAAGTTACAATATTCATCAATTCCTTTCGATCGTATCATTTCCACCTGCCCCTTTATTAAAAGGGGACTTGATTCTATAGGGATGATCAACCCACCTTCTTCAATTAGTCATACTTTTATTTTGACTGCAACATATTATTTCACTAAATGCACTAAAGAAGTTCCTTTAAAAGGGGTTGTGGATGAGCGATTCACTTTGTTCCTTGAAGAAACATGAATGCCCAAATTTGGCACACCTATACATATTGTATCTGATCATGGACCTATCTTTATCTCTACTAAGTTTTCTCTCTTCTGTGGTAAGTATGCTATTAAGCATACATTTCCATATGCTTACATCCCCCAAGGAAATGGTTTGATTGAATCAACAAATAAGAATCTTCTCAAATATTTCAAAAGAATTATTTGAAATAATCCTAGGAAATGGAATTATTTACTTTTTAAATCCTTATGGGAAGATCGCACTACTCCTAAAGTAACTATTGGGGTCACACCCTTGCAGCTTATTTATGGAGAGGAAGTCAGTATGCCAGTCGAGCTACAAATGGCTTACTTTCGCCTTGCTTTTCAAAATGAAGAATTTAAAGAATATGATATCATTAGGTGCTATCATGCACTCCTAACCCTCAATGAACAAAGAACTAAATCTTTCAATAAAATGCATAAAAGACAAACAATGTTACAAAATATCTTGATAAAAGGGTTAAATATTCTATTTTTAAAATTGCTCAAACAGTTCTTTTGTGGGATTCTATTCATGCTGAAAGGAGAAAACATTCAAAATTACAAAGGCTCTAGATAGGCCCATATGAAATTGTTGCTCAAGTGGGTGTCAATTCCTAGTTTATAAAGGATGACTACGAGAGACTATTATCTTACCCAAAACATGGTTCTTATCATCAGCATTACTCAGATCTTGTTGAAGGATTTGTTCAATTATAAACTTGTTATTTCATTGTTCTTGTTTTTCTTTCTTTTATTTTGTTTTCTTGCTTTATTTTATTTTATTTTGTTGCTTATTTTATTTATTCTTTCCTTTCTACATTTTATATGTTGTTTTTTTGTTGATACAGAAAATAAAATAAAATAAGTCAGATATGTATTTTTTCTAAGAGACTCGACACAAAAACAACAATTCTCTCCTATTGCAACTCACTCAAGGGTGAAAAAAGAGAGGTATTACTGCTAAGAGTTTTAACATGTTTTGATTTTAATATTGAGTGCATATATGGTAACTCATTTTTGTTACAACAAGATAAAGTGTATACATCTACCTACTCTTGCTCTAGTAAAAGTTTCCCTAAGAAATATGTCACGGGAATAACAATTCTTAATAGAGCATTTTTCTTTTTTCATAAACTCTCATGTGAGGGGGAGGGAAATTGGGTGATCCTGGTTGCTTTTTTATTTTACGAAACCACAGATACTGAGTTCAATATAGTTGTCTATATTTCCCTATGGAGTCACCAGATCTTGATACCTATTTTTTATTCTCTAATTTTGTAATATGCTAAAAAAAATTCTTACCTCTATTGTGATTGGCCACACCTCAATTGACCACCAATAACCTTGTCTTACTAATATGTTTCACTATCATGACCAAAGGGGAGGACCACTAAGTTTTGTTTTGAGATATATTGCACTCGTCATGAAAAATGAACATGTTTGGATTCTAGATTTCATGCAACTTGTTGTTAATAATGTTCACTTCACTACATTATGATATTTGATAAATTGCATCACTAAACCTACAATGTCAAAAATGGTATTTTATTTTAAAAGGAAAATGGATTTCAAGTGTTCTACAGACAACTTTTCATACATGTCATTACACAATTTGTTGCATGATTAGACAAATTGATTTCTTTTTTAGAAAAAGAGGAAGTATTTCATGGCACATTGTTAGTAACCTTGCATAGAATAGATGTATGGTATCAAAGGATTTGATGTTATGGAAAATGGTTGCTTCTATTTGAAAAATATTATATGATAAATCATGCCACTATATGATTGGATCATTGTAATTGTATGTGCTTCAACTATGATATATTGTGAACATACTAAATGCCTTGTGGACTTCACTAAACATTGTCATATGTATATCACTGTTATTTTAATGACCCACAATAAATGTTACATGGTTTTGATGGGAGGCTTGTTATATTTTTTCGATGGATATTTCAAAGTGAATGTGGGACCTCGCCATGCTCCATATGTGATGTGACAACACTTGTAACCCTAGTTGATGTGTGTTGGTATGTTGTTGGTTAATTTTTAATTGTTGCAAAGGGTTTAATGAGTTATTGTTAAAACTATAGTTGTGAGTCGATATTTTGAACATGTATGCATTCCCAAATATTTATTTCTCAACCTTTAGAATCAAAATATTTTCCTACAATATTAATGCCCATTACTAAACTCATCAATTACGATTGCATGTTTTGAAGATAATATATAGTTCAAATGGATTGGGGTTTTGGTTTTGTCTCTTGATTTGTAAAATTTGTTTTCATTTGAAATTTGCTACAGTCCGAAGATGATTTGTTGCCTCAGAGTTGGGATTATTGAAGCATTATCCCTCTCGCGCAAACCAGGTAACCCTATTGTTCATTACACAATTTTTCTATGTTTTGTCACTAATTGAGTTTGCATCTTTATGCCTTGCCAGTATATTTCTCTTATAACCTTTCCAGTCACTGTTTTGAATTATTTTATTCACATTAGTTTTTATAAATACCCAAGACAAGGTGCCTCCTACCCCTACTCTTAAAATTAACTCTCATCCTCTCATAAATTTCTCACATTTGTTTTTTTTTAGACAATGGTAAACAAAATTTTAACCATGGCTACAATTACAATTGTGAAACATCTATGTTAAAAGAGGAATGCTACAAAAGTTTTGTTCTATCAAGAACCTTGGGTTCATTTCAAAATTGTTAAAGTGAACAAATGTTGCGCTCCTTTCGAGCGACTGGTGAAACCACCTTTGTACATATGTATACCAACATAAAGTTTCACTTTCCCTCCTTCAATTCCCCTAGTTTTTCCTTCAAACAGACCGTAACTAGTAGAAATTTATAAAAGAAAAAGGCAAAGGTGTTGCACGCCTTTCCTCATTTAATGCAAGTCTTCTTGTCTGTAACTTTCAAGGGTTTTTTGTAATGGATTTATCTCTCGACGTACTCAAACAAAATTTCTCTAATATAAAAAACCATATGAATATTTTCTTACAACACTATAGATATAAAAGGAAAACATATATGTGAATTATCTCACTTCTTCGTACACTTACTTTTGATGTATTAGGTCTTTCTCCTTTTCCCATACCATTAAACCCTCCTAAACCCTAACCCAGTCTGCAAAGTAAACAAAAGGGAGGGTATCCCTCAGGAATATATTGTATATAATATAATTCTTTTTTAAATGAAATCGACACAAGAAAATGGAAAAGCTCAGAAACCCCTCTGCTATGAAACTCGATCAAATATTTTACAAATGAAAAAGAAATAAAGAAGGAAACTAAAGAGATTTTCTCAGCATGCAAATGCATCCCTATGTAAATGAAGTTTATATTTTATTAGCTAATTGGGGTTCAATATTTTACATTCCAACCTCTTTATTTCTTCCACCCATAACCCTATTATGTACATATTGTCTTCTAAGCATATGAGAAGTGGCTTATATTTTGCTGGCATAGTTGAATTGTAGTAGTTTAAAAGTGAAATGTGTGGTTGATGGTTTCCTATTTATGTCTTATATGTATTAACTCAATTGTTTTTCCTAAATGGATTCAAATTCTCAAGCACGGAGTAGAGGCCAAGCTAGAAGGAATAAGCCTCCAAGATGGTGGGACTTAGGCAAGAAATATATATATA
>APFE031506966.1:0-12040 GCA_000404065.3 Pinus taeda | reverse complement strand
GGACACTATTAAATGCTTAGACATGGAGATCTAGATATATTCTGAAGTTCAAACAACCAGATATATTCTTGGACATTACATGGTAGTCACCAGACTCACCAGGTTTGACTTGGACACGTGGGTTAAACCTTGTTCACCAGTCTGGATGATCACTTACACTGTATTGACAAGTCAAAGTCGCCTCCAATGAGTTTGACTCACCAAGGGTGCTTTTGATCCATGAGTGCTCACTGGTTGAACATAGACCCGATAAGGAGTCATGGGTCGTCGATGGGTCAACAAATTTTTCTTGGGTTTGATTGGTTATTGACAGGGAAAAATTAGTCCTTAATATTTTGTACGAGCCAAGTTTTTTGTGAGCCGTGTTGAACTATTGACACTATTTTTCACACTGACTTTTTAACTGAGCTATTTTGATAAATATGCTTTGTGCTCAAATGGTGGGGACTAAGTGGCTAGGTTCAGCTTCATATCGGAACTCACAAGGAAAATACTTAAGAAAATTTTGTTGATGTTCAAAGTTTTTGAAGATTTTGTCAGAGAACTCATAATTCTCATATCATCATCTCATTATTCATTTTACCAAAGTTAGTTCCCATTTCTTCTTGAAAAGAGAATGCATCTTATATTCTCTTAGTCCACAAAAAGTTATGACTTATAGCTTTTCATTACTGGGTCACAGCACACAGCAGAGGCATGTGAGCTTCTCCCCACAACATAGGCTAGAAAAGCCAACATTTTTTCCTTAGCGTCCATTGTAAGAGAGTTCAACTCTTTCTTGAAATAATTATCCTAGCATGAAACTGAATGACTAAATCTGATCTGTAAGACCTTCCCCTGGGTTCATCACATTGTGAAATATTCCATAAAGGTTCCCCGGCATCACCACCTTTTCTACAAGGAGTTGCCTGATAATCACAGTGTGACAGTGTCTCATATACTCTTCCCTGCCTGTCTAATCATCCACTTATCACCAAGGGCAAGAACAATCCTTTTCCAGTGGAGGGTGACAAAGAATGAGGTGTACTGAGCCACTACCCATCTCCAGAAGCATGGTTTGACTACGAGAGAGTATTTCATGAATGCTGTGTTATTTAGCAATAGGGTATCGCTATTGTGAGCTATGAGATCATCCATTTCATTAGTCTTGTCGTAGCAGAATGGCCCGTTTTCCAGATCTTTTGGCTAATTTATTCTGAAATATCCATTCTACGGAAGTTGTTGGTAATCGTTTTGTTGCCTATGTATTTCACTGTAGGAAACTAGTAAGAAGCATTTGTTTGCATCATCATCATCATATATATACTTTAGAACTACTTCCAATCCCTTTGTTTCATGAAGTGCACATATCAGTGCATTGAATGTTCCTTTTGTAACTTTGCACACTACTGTTACTCCAGTTATCAGACCATATAAAATCGCATGAGCTACTCTTGTTTATTTGAAATATAGAGATTCAACCAAAATACTCTATATGAACATAAGTCACAAGTGGTTCCCAAAGCTTAATCTCTTTTCTTATTTAAAATTAAAATGCAGAGACAACGCAAAATTGAAGCAATCAATGGAGGATGGGCCATGTTGGGACTGACTGCAGGCTTGGTGATAGAAGCCCAAACTGGAAATGGTATTCTGTTACAGGTAGGGGGCATTTGATACCCACTGTAATGTTTCTGTGCTCTTTTGAATTATCATTCATCCTACATGTTACAATAGATTAAAGTATTGTTTGTCGACAAGTATGCTTATGAAAAAAATACTCGTGCTTTTCATGTCATATGTTAATTAAGATGGATCTTGACTTTGCCACAAGGGTAGGAGAGTTTTCAACGTATTGGTAAGGTCAAGAATGTGGGTAATTACTGAACAGGATCTTGTGCTTTTACAGCTTGCTGGTTATTTGAATAAGTTGGCTGCTTTCTTGGACCAGTATATTTCATCGTCAATAACACAGTGATGTCGGCTTTGTTGCTTGCCTGTAAGCCATTACACTGATTGTAACTATACAAGTATTGCCAATGGTACAAACTTATCAGAAGAAAAGTGGTTTGCAATCTATGCAAGCTAGCCTCTTTGAACAAGAGAAACTAAGTGACATTAAAGCACATTATAATAAACAGTATTCGTGTTGGGCTCACTAATTTCTGATTGATATGGATTTTTAAAAGACACAAACTTTATATGTTAGTTTTGTAGAAAATTATGATTTTGTTCTGGCTGTCTCAAATTAGGCATGTTTATATTGTGACGATTGATGCTAATTTCTGAAGTCGAAATTCTGGAGGATAGGAAGAAAAAAATAATATGAGATTAGCTTGAATGTTTTTTTGATTTTGAGCTGGTAAAGCTCAGGTTTCAAATGTAACTCATACTTGTTAGGCACCCAAGTTCTCACCATGGCTTTGGAAGTCTTTGTTAGTGGCTTGTGGATTTTTTATCATCACAGTATAGTTGCATTATGATCTATGACAGTGGTCTCAGTGACTTGGGGCATTCTTAAAAATGATGCTTCCCAAAGGATGCAACAAAGTCACAGTTGAGAAATCTAGGGCATAGCAATTAGGAGATTTCTCTTCTAATGATAACTGCTTGTGAATGCTTTTTACGTCTTTAGATTAGGATTTTCTCTTTACTTATATTATTATTGTGTTCTTCTTCATCAAACAACTACCAATGCATAAACAACAAAGAGACAAGAGACACAGAATGTAGGCAATCAGCTAGGGCCAAAACCTCTCAAACTTGAGAGGAAAACCGAAACGAATTCTTCTTATAGAGACTTCAATTGATGAAATCCAAGACCAAGTCATAAGACACTTCTTCACTGTTTCTCTTTCTTGCCAAAGTCAACACAAGTCAACTTGCCTTACTGCACTTCTTGGCTACATTGAATTTTCTGCTTCTTTCCACATACTTGCAATCAGTACCTCTGCAATTTTGCATGTGGGAGGAGCTGGAACGAGCTTGGAGGTGTTTCCCTTCTTCAATATAATTGGAAACTTCTCTAGATGACCTTGGCTAGTAATGGATCTGATTTGGAGACCCTTTTGGTGACTTCCTCTTGGACTGATGTTACTGCTGCAGAAACCCTATTTTCTGCTACACGTGCAAGGATATTAGCCCTAAAAACAGTGCGCAAAAACTTAGCTCTTCCCCTCCTTGCTGGTTATGAGGCTATCTTCCTTGATTCTTCACACTTCTTCTTTCTTCAGATTTGCTTGACCTAATTCTTGTCTCCACATGAAGGCCGAGCTGCCTATATATAGTGGTCTGCCCATCATATACGCCCACTTCTCCTAGTGACAAGTCCAACATGCCTTTCTAGAGATATCTTTAGGTCGACTTGAAGGAGGTGCCTGAGCTTGGTCTTGGAGGGTCTTTTAATGCCCAATAAGGGTTTTCCATACATGACATTGACTCAATGGACTTTTATGACATGATGACTCATCCTAAAGGCTCACAATGGGAGCTTTAACTAAAAATAAAATTCCTTGCTCATGAAACCCATGAGACAATCATTACAAAAATAAATTTATTTTCTTCTTTACATCAATTACATAAAATCATAATTACACATGTCATTATGAAGACAGAACCCACTTACACTTTTCAACACTCCCTCTTAACTAGGGAGGTATTCATAATCTATACAAGGTATTTGGACATTCTCAATATGAAGAATTCTCATAAGAAGAGTCGGATTGGTAACCCATCTGTATAGCATCATATCAATCAACATTGTCACATAGCAAGGCATTGACTAATAACTCTATCTCTCCACAAGATCAGAGCTCAAAGCTGGTGAGACCAATGATGTATAGACACCCTCATCATTGTCTCTCTCTGAACATATCCTACCTGGGTTCTCTTAGAGTATATTCTACCAGGGCTATTCTTATCTTGGATTCCCAGTCCTCAAAGAATATCGGTCCTCTACAACTACTCTTATCTTGGATGCCCTAGCTCATCCTCAAAGAGCATCAGATGCCTCCTCCATTCTGTCTTCCCAAGTGAAGACAAGAATGATGTGTCTATCTCTCACTCTTAATTAGGGAGGATATACCTATTCCAATGAAGGAATGTACCTGAGCGCCCTCTTGGCTTAGGAATTTGCTACCAAGTTAGAAACTTGTTTCCAAGCTCCCTCTTAATTAGGGACCTACAACAACTCTTTAGGTGGAGATGATGGGACAACTAGGTGCTTGAAGAACTCCTCCTCATGATGTCATGAACTTCTTTTCTTTATTCACGAGTCTTCATGTTTTTGGGACTTCTTCGTAGGACACAGACCATCCATTATTTTCAACCATGGGTCAGACATGTCATTATTGCTTTCATCGAAAAGTAATCTATCAGTTCATATCTGGCCTTCCTTCATGCCATGCTGCTTTCTTCATGCCATGTTTCCTTAAGGATCTTTCATCCTACTACATGGACATCAGTGGTGGAAGATATTCATAGCTCTTCCCTTGATAGCGCTGCATAAGCTCATGCAGATATCATTCAAAAGTAAGGAATGAACATTAAATCAAAATTACCTTTGTGATGGTCTTACATCATGTCATCTTCTAGTTCACATCAATATCTTGCATACACATTGACGCATCTTCAAAAGATATATACTACCAAGCATCTCTTTCTTTTTCCGACTTTTCATCAGTGTTCATATCTTTTATGGAGATATCCTAGTCAAATCTCTCAGTCCTTGTATGTTGATTTCCTTTTCCATAGTTGCATGTTTCATGATCTATTCGTTTCTTTCTTCACACATTTTTCTTCCCATGAACTTTTAATCAGAGTTCCTCCAATCACTATCAACCACCTCATATTTCATATGAGGACATATTATAACATTTATCCATGACATGACTCTATAATATTGAATACAAACATATGTACCTCATTTTTACTTTATGTCATCTAGACTTCTTCAACAACTTCCTTGATTGAAAGAAATTCAATCCCTTGATCTGCTTCACCTCTTTTGTCATCATACCATCATCCCATGAATTCCCATATGTTGGAATTCTTGATGAAATCCTTGCTTCCTTTTTGATTGGTGAACCTTCCAATGAAGATTTCAATAGAGGATTTGGATCATCTTCATCGAGCAAATGTTCCCTTTTCATTGATGTATGTTGAGCTTTGTGCTAGATGACTTTTTCTTCTTTTTCCCATAAGTGCTACTTATGCTTCTAATGAAGTTACCAATAGCTATATACTTCCATAGGTGGCTGCCATAGACTTCAACTATCTTCCATGCTTTTCTATGATGATGTCACGAGCTCTTGCTTTCAATACTTCTATGATGCCATGATGCATCTTATCATGCTTTTAATGATTCTTATCATGATAGTTATATTCCATAATAGAAAAACAAAAATATAAGAAGAACTAGGTGAGGAAAACTTATCACAATAATAGTAGATATCTTTTACTTCCTCCTCCTTGAATTTCTTCTTTTCAACTTCCTCTTATTTAGTGATATGGGCTTCTTCCCTTCTTCATTTCTCGCTGTCCTTCTTGAGCTTAAGACAATCTCTCTTGAAGTGCCCATATCCTTGACATCCATAACATTGGATCTGAGACATATTGATCTTCTTTTTCTGAGGACCAAACTTGCCAAATATCCCTTTGCTTCTTGACATGACAACAAATGTTTGACTCTGCTCACCTGTATCACTTTTTGCCTTCAACTTGTTTTCTTCACACTTGCATAATGAACACAAATTAATGAATGTGATAGCTTTCTCCTCTTCATAAGCCTTTGATACAAGGTTTCCTTGTTAATAAGTTAGAGCATTTAGAACAATGATAATCATTTCTTTATCAGATATCATCTCTCCTAGATCTTGAAGTTGATTCCTTATTAGAGATGCTTTTGTGAGACATGTAGATATCCCTTCATCCTTTGATGCTTTCAATTTGCATAGATCAGATCTTAATGGTATGATTTTTCTTGTCGTGCTTTCAGAGAATAATTTTGCTAGCCTATTATATATCCCTTTTGATGTCTCCAACTTTGCTACATATGGGATGTGGGAATCCTTGATGGATTCTATAAGGACCCTTTGAGCCCCTAGATCCTTTTTCATATATTTAGATAATGCTTTCCATTCAAATGGTTTGGTGACTTTTCCATTGACATGATCAATAACTTCATTTTCCTTGAGGACTAAATGTATCCTCCTTTTCCATGCAAGGAAGTTCGATGACCCAACCGACTTGTTGATCTCCTTGCAAAATGAAGTCATTTTACTAAATTTAATTTATAGGAATAAAGATACTTGTCAAGTGAAGATGAACTCTTCAAATTGATCCCTTTGTTGATGATGATTGGTGACTTCTTGATGATGTCTTGAGCTTCTTGGATGATCTTTTTCAAGGATACAGATTTTCTTTAAGATGAAATCCTTTTCTTCACAGAAGGAGATTTCCTTGATATCTTTGATGGTGACAAAAACCTTGATCTAGCTACCCTTGGATGAGCCAAGTCCTTCCTTTCTTGAGTGGAAATAGGGTTTTTGAGGTCCTTTTATTTTATGATGACTTGAGCGAGAATCCCATAACTTCTTTTGGTGAAGACTTCTTCGATTTAGGGTTTTGACACTTCTTTGTAGATCTTGATTTCAAGATGATCTTTTAGATTCGCTTTGATGCCTTCCTTGAGATTTGGTCCTTCAATGCTTGAGTGTCCCTTGATGTGATGCCCTTTTCGTGATTTTGTCACCTTAGCTTTGATACCATGTTGAGAAATATAGGGCATAGAAATTAGTAGATTTATCTTCTAATGATAACTACCTGTGAATGCTTTTTACTTCTTTAGATTATGATCTTCTCTCTACATATATTATTATTATGTTCTTCTTCATCAAACAACTACCAATACATAAACAATAAAGAGACAAGAGACACAAAATGTAGGCGATCATCTAGGGCCAAAATCTCTCCAACTTGAGAGGAAAACCCAAACAAATTCTTCTTCTTATAGAGACTTCAATTGATGAATACCAAGACCAAGACCCTTGACCTATTTGCCTCTCCAAGACCAAGTCACAAGACCCTTCTTCACTAATTCTCCTTCTTGCCTAAGTCAACACAAGTCAACTTGCCTAGCTGCACTTCTCGGCTACATTGAATTTTCAACTTCTTTCCATACACCCGCAATCAGTACCTCTGCAATTTCGCATGTGAGATGTTGAAATTTTGATGCTCTATGTTGTTACAATCACTTAAATCCAAAACATCTTTATGTTGCAAAATAAATTAACTAATTGTAGATAGATCATAAACCATATAAACCATATGCACAATTGAAGACAACCAAGAACTCAATGGGACACAAAAGTTAGGTCAATGACCAGGGAAAAACCCACAAGGGGAAAACCCAACCATATTCTTCTTCTATTAGAAATCAATTGTTCAATAGAGATACAAAGTACAATGAGAGAATGAAGAATTTCACCCAAATCTGAAGAAGATCTTTGACAACAGTAGCTGATGCAAATACTGAATACCTTTGGCTCTCCAAGATCTGCTCTTACTCTTCAAGACTTTTTCCCTCTCTCTCAATCTTTCTCTAGACTCTCCAACTGTCTCTTTCTCAAGTTCAAATTCTCCTCTCACAAGCACAAGTAAGTGTGTCAAGTGAGGATGAGAGGCAAAAATATATAGGAAGCACAAGGAGGTTGAATTCATGAGGTAGTAACTCTGCCTTGAGGATGAGTTACATATGCCAAAATGGGAGTGTAACTTATGCTATAAAGGAGAGGAGTGTAACTTATGCATTAAAGAGGTGTAAGAGGTTTTTTTTTAAGACGAGTCATTAAATTGTGTAAGAATGTAAGAGGTGCGTAAGAGCATTAAACAGAGAGAAGAATGAATTTATTAAGAGAGAGGGAGAGTAACATATGCATTAATTGAGGGGAGTTACCTATGACATGATTGAGTCTCATGATTTAGAGACTTGAATTTCTTTTTAATAATAATATAATAATATCATAAAGAGGATAATAGTAATAATAATAATAATAATATTGATGATTAAGTTAAAAATTAAACAATTGAGATTGATTAAAGACAAGTTAAGTGATTTTCCATCGTATATATATGATTATGAATTGATGGAAAATGATTTACTATTTTTGGAAAGTCATGGTTGCAAAGATGGACATGGATTTGTATTTTTAGAAAGTCACTTTAGAAAGGTCGGAAAGTAAATTTTATTCAAGGAAATTCATCCCATAAATGTTAATTTTTAACGCTCTGTCTTAGCTAGGGAGGAATTTCTTTCTGATACAAGGATCTCTGCTATCTCTGCTTTGAGAAATGATGTTACAATCTAATGAAGAAGGATCATCATAGGGGAGATACATCCATCAAACTATACACACTTGGGGGGATCCACTTGTCAACACATGACAAGGATCTCACACATATAAGGTTCATCATTGCTTGGGGGGATCCACTTGTCAACACATGACAAGGATCTAGCTCATCCAAGGCTCATCACTACTTGGGGGGATCCACTTGTCAACACATGACAAGGATCTCACACATCCAAGGCTCATCACCTCTTGGTGGGATCCACTTGTCAACACATGACAAGGATCTCGCACATCCAAGGCTTATCATCCATGACCACCTTCTTGTTGATCGAGAAAAACGACCTCATCAACATATAAGGGAGACGAGCTGGTTGGGAACTTAAAGTAGAATCTTTTCTATTGAAGTGGTGGTTCTGACTAGTTCAATTGGGTCTAGTTACCCTCTCGTTATATCCACTGGCTTAAAGTATGGCTTCAACTACTAATAGAATAGAGACATCAAATCTACTCTTTTTGTTGATTAGGCAAGAAAATGATCCTTAAGTTGACTTTATGGTCCAACCAAAGCATTCTAAAAATTGCCCCTTTATGAAAGGACTTCTAGGATGTGGGAATTAAAACTAAAATGTAAAATCTAATCTAAGATGCACATAATCCTATACCTATCTTGATTGAAGGAAGGATTAGTCATTCTTCCAATCAAGAGCAAGCTAAAAGAAAAGGAAAATCAACATAAGCATATTGAAATTGGAATGAAATAAAGGAAATAGGTAAGGGAAACAGTTCCAATACCTAATACTTGTTTGAGAAAATGTAAGCAAATACATGCCCATTAAATAGTTAACAAACATCCAACTGCAAACATTTCCAATTCCTAATAAAACATATTCATAAGAACAAAAATATTCATGCCACAATACTGAAATAGTTCAAATACATGACATGTAGAAAGCAGGACATCTATAAGACTGAATTATTAGATATCTAACAACTCAAAGAGATAGAGGTCTGTCCTTATGCAATTTCTAGTTTCAAAACTCATTTCTGATTAACCCTGCAAGATAGCTTGACCAGATTTTAAATGAGCATTTCAGTAAATAGTCAATAGTAGTGCTAAAGCCAAATCAATATACTCATACACCAGAAATGAATTTGAAAAACTGAAGAATTTATTTTCAATAATAGACATGAAGTAGTGCTATGCAACCAGTTACATAAATAAATATTATTATAAAGATGAATCAAGTTACATAAACACTAAAGAGTTCCAATAGTGTCAGTGCTCTGCTCCCTCAAAACTCGATTCCCTGTTTGCCGAAAAGGATTCGATCTCACTACAATAGTACAAATGAATATTAACAATTAGTCAAAGAGCACACATGTCAAAAGACAATCATTGAAAAGTAGGTCTTATGGTCAATTCGCACCTTAGTACCCTTGGACAAATTCCATAGTTAACATGTGGACTTTTTCTACTCATTCACTCAATCAATTAAATAACTTGTGATCATCAATGTATTCAGTAATTGTATGTCTAGATGTTTCTATTTCGATTTCTAATGTGGTAATGGCGATAGGAATAAAATAAGAAATAGAAATGGAAATACAAATTTGAAATTGAAATTGACATTGAATAGAATACGAATACAAATTAACATGTACATGTAGGAATTGTCATAGAAATTGACATGTACGTTAAAATCAAATTGAAATAAAATTAAAAATTGCAATGTACATGAAATCAATGTGTTAAAATTTCACACGTACATAGAAATCAATGTGCTGGAAATTGAATAAAACTGAAATAGAATTAGAACTGAGATGTACACTAAAATCAATGTGTTTGAAAATCGCATGAAGTTTAGAATAAGCTCATTAAAAATTGAGATGTCCAAAGAAATCAATGTGACAAAATATGAAGGTGACATTGAAGAGAAATTGAAATTGACTCTTTTGATGAAACCAATTATGTATAGAGAGAGTTAACAAGTCGTCAAAGAGCACACATGTAAGAAAACGCTCATTGGAAACTAGGTCTTATGGTCAATTCGCACCTCAGTACCCTTGGACAAATTCCGTAGTTGACATGCAGACTTTTTCCACTCGTTAACTCAATCAATTAAATAACTTCTGATCATTAGTGTACTGAGTAATTGTATGTCTAGATGTTTCTATTTCGATTTCTAATGTGGTATTGGAGATAGACATAAAATAAGAAATAGAATTGGAAATAGAAATTTGAAATTGAAATTTACATTGAATAGAATATAAATACAAATTAACATATACATGTAGGAATTGTCATAGAAATTGACATGTACGTTAAAATCAAATTGAAATAAAAATAAAAATTGCAATGTACATGAAATCTATGTCCTAAAATTTTACATGTACATCAAAATCAATCTGCTAGAAATTAAAATGTACATGTAGGAATTGTCATAGAAATTGACATGTACGTTAAAATCAAATTGAAATAAAATAAAAAATTGCAATTTACATGAAATCAATGTGTTAAAATTTCACAAGTACATTGAAATCAATGCGCTAGAAATTGAACAAAAAAGAGATAGAATTAGATTTGAGATGTACACTAAAATCAATGTGTTTGAAAATCACACGAAATTTAAAATAAACTCATTAAAAATTGAGATGTCCAAAGAAATCAATGTGACAAAATATGAAGGTTACATTGAAGAGATTTAGAAATTAACACTTTTAATGAAACCAATTATGTACAGAGAGAGTTAACAAGTAGTCAAAGAGCACACATGTCAGAAAACAATGATTGAATACTAGGTCTTATGGTCAATTCACACCTCAGTACCCTTGGAAAAATTGCGTAGTTGACATCTAGACTTTTTCCACTAGTTGACTCAATCAATTAAATAACTTGTGATCATCAAAGTACTGAGTAATTGTATGTCTAGATGTTTTTATTTCGATTTCTAATGTGGTAATGGAGATAAGAATAAAATGAGAAATAGAAATGGAAATAGAAATTTGAAATTGAAATTGAAATTGAATAGAATATAAATACAAATTAACATGTACATGTAGGAATTGTCATAGAAATTGACATGTACATTAAATCAAATTGATATAAAATTAAAAATTACAATGTACATGAAATCAATGTGTTAAAATTTCACACGTACATTGAAATCGATGCGCTAGAAATTGATTAAAACAGAAATAGAATTAGAACTGAGAAACACACTAAAATCAATGTGTTTGAAAATCACATGAACTTTAAAATAAGCTCATTAAAAATCGAGACATCCAAGGAAATCAATGTGACAAAATATGAATGCGACATTGAAGAGAAATTGAAATTGACTCTTTTAATGAAACCAATTATGTACAGAGAGAGTTAACAAGTAGTCAAAGAGCACACATGTCAGAAAAACATCATTGAAAACTAGGTCTTATGGTCAATTCGCACCTCAGTACCCTTGGACAAATTCTGTAGTTGACATGCAAACTTTTTCTACTCGTTAACTCAATCAATTAAATAACTTGTGATCATCAGTGTACTTAGTAATTGTATGTCTAGATGTTTCTATTTCGATTTCTAATGTGGTAATGGAGATAGAAATAAAATAAGAAATAGAAATATGAAATTGAAATTGACATTGAATAGAATATAAATACAAATTAACATGTACGTGTAGAAATTGTCATAGAAATTCACATGTATGTTAAATTCAAAT